>JAGKTI010041288.1:0-10271 GCA_018397915.1 Birgus latro
ATGCAGACGTGAAGATGATATGAGAAATGAGGAAGAAAAGGGAGAGGTGGGAGGAAAAAAGGGGGCGGGTGGAAGAAAAAGGGGTGGAGGAAGAAAAGGGTGTGGAAGGAAGAAAAGAATGTGGGAGGAAGAAAAGGAGGTGGGTGGAAGAAAAAGGGGTGGGAGGAAGAAAAAAGGGGTGGGAGGAAGAAAAAGGGGTGGAAGGAAGTGGCGGTGAGAGAAATACAAGGAAGTTGGGAGGAAAAGAAAGTGGGGAGGAGGAAAAAAAGAGGAAGAAAAAAAGTGGAGAGGATTTCTTAGGGTGGGAAAGCAGTCATGGGGTGGAGAGGAAAGGGATGTGGGGAGGAAGGAAATAAGAGGTGGAGAAGATGGAAATGGAGGTGGGAAGGAAGGAAATGGTGGTAAGGAGGAAGGAAATAGCGGTGAGGAGGAAGGAAATGGAGGCGGGGAGGAAGGAAAGAGGTGTGGCGAGGAAGGAAAAGGAAGTGAGGAAGATGAGGGAAATGGAGAGTGAAGAAAGAGAAGCGGGAGGGAAAAAAACTGAGGTAGGGAGAAAAAATGAGACAAAGAGGAAAACTGAGCTAACGAGGAAGAAAAGTGGGGGGAGGAAACTAAATAGGGGGAAAAAAATCAAAATGGAGAGGAAAAGAGAACGTGGAAATACTGGAGAGGCAAATAGAGCAAGGAAGAAAGGCCAGGAAAGAAGGTGACGGGAAAGAGAAATGGATGTGGAAGGTAAAATGTGGAGTGAGAAACGAAGACAAAGGAAGACAGGAAGACATGGGAAGAAGGAGTAAATGATGTGACGCAGGGTGGGGGGGGAGAGAAGGAAAAAAAAAAGAGGAAGGAGGAGCAGAGGTTGGGGTGGGAAATGAATGGAAAGATGGAGGAGGAGGAGGAAAAAGCCATGACGAGGAGGGACAGGAGGAAAATGCAGGAGTGAGGGATGCGAGGGGTGAGGAAGGAATAAGATGAGACGTGCGAAGCGAGGGAGGGAGGGGTAAAGGCGACAGAGTGGGAATGTGAATGAAGGAAGGAGAGAGAGAGATAGATAGATAAAGAGAGAGAGAGAGAGAATCAGTGGGGCCACAAGTCAAGCTCCGTTTTCATTAATGGGTGAAAGTGTGGCTTCCCGCTTTCTCTCGCTCCACCACACCCGTTGAAACTTTTATGTCCTCCCGTCCCTCCCTTCTTCCCCCCAGCGTCTCTCCTCTCGCATCTCTCCATTCCTCCTTTCGCATCTTTCCATCTCTCCTCTTGCATATCGTCTCCCCAAGTTTTTCTCCATTTCTCCTCCCGCATGTCTCCTACTCCACCTTCCGTATCTCTGCATCCCTTCCTCCAGCATCTCTGTTCCTCCTCTCTCATCTCTCCATCTCTTCTCCCTCAACTTTCCTCCCTCTTCCGCATCTCTCCCTTCCTCTTTCGAGCCTTCCTGATTTTCTATCCTTGTCATTGACGGAACAGCCTTGAAAGGACCAATAAGTCTAATGCTGCTTGCTCTCCTTTGTACTCATTCCACACGAAGCTAAGCCCTTCTTCTCTAACACTTATATTATGGAACAAATTGTCCACCATTGTAATAACTATGGTACAGTAATAACCTGCAAAAATTGCTACGATAAGTATCTGGCTTATAATCTCTAGCTAAGTATTTTCATTCCTGAACAATTATGAAAGGCTAGTCGATATACTGTAAATCCGCAGAACATCGATTAATATTTTTGACTTAATATTACTTTCCTTTTCAAGCAGACTGTATAGAAAAAGCTTTCCTTTCCTCCTTTCCTATGAAATGTCCATGACAGCATATATATATGCTCCGTGGTGGTCCTCCTCACTATTTCCTGTCAGCTTCGGCTGGAGGGTTTGGTGAGGAGAGGGGAGCCCTCCCGTTCCCTCCCGTTTTTCTATCTTTGTCTTTAGCTGACAGAATACGAGTAGTTTTGTTAGCTACAACCTTCCCTATACCAAACACCGACCAAAGGACAAAGGACAAACAGGTATGTTGTTGTTTGCTTTCCTTTGTACTCCTCTGCACTCCCTCCCACACCTCTCCACTCCTCCTCCAGCACCTCTCCATCCTCCCTCTTTCAGCACCTCTCCTCCTCCCTCCTCCCGCACCTCACCTTCCCTCCTCCTATCCACCATTCCCTCTCTCCTCCCGCACGTCTAAGCAGACAGGGGTAATAAGGAAAAATAAAAGTACCCTGGTTTAGTTTTATCTTGTTTTGTTGAGGCGGGCGAAGAAAAACAAGTGGCTCTGCTCTCTCTCTCTTTCTGGCTCCATTTTTCAGAACCCCCATCTTCCACCTTCCTTCCGTTCTTTATTCCTTTGTTCCTCTCTGTTACTGTATTCTGGCTTTCCTTCATTTTCAGCTACTCTTTACTGCCTTGCTTTTCCTATTCCTATTTCGCTGTTGTTACCTTGCCTCACTCTTTCCATATTTCTCATCATTTTATTTTATCCTCTTTATTTTCTTTAATACTACATTTTCCATCTCTCGCTTGGATCTTTATTTAATTACATGTCCAGTCATTCTTCCACCACCTTTCTTTTCCATTCCCTTCGTCTTCCCTTCTCTTAATTCCCCCTCTTTTTCTCTTCGTTTCACTGATCTCCATCCTGTTATTCCTATCTTCCTTTTCTTCTCCTTTTTTACGCTCTCTCAGCTCTTTACATGCACATTCTTTTTTCAGACCAATTACTTGTTTGTCAATTTCCTTTCCTTCCCACTCTTTCCTCCTTCCTTTCCATTTTCCAGATTCTCCTTTCCCTACCTTCTTCCCTCTTCATCTTACCTTCCGTTTCTTGATCCCCCCTTTCCTTCTCAGTCGCTTCCCTCCTCCTTCCATCTCAGCTCCCTTATTTCTCTAATGACAATTTTCTTCCCCTCCCATCCTTTTAATTCCTCCTTAATATTTCTTTCTTCTTTCCATCCTTTGGATCCTTCCTCTCCACTTGTGTCTCCTCCTTTCCTCCCTCTCTCGATTCTCCATAGTCACTGCCTCTTTTTTCTTGCACGCATTTTTTCCCTCACGTTTCCTCCTTTTTACTTTCTGAGCAAGTTTCTCTTCTGATTCAAATTTCCTTTTCTCTTCATATCATAGTCCTTATTTACTCCCCATTTCATTTTAAAATAAATCCTTTCTCTTCTCTTCTTCTCTCTTCTTGTCTGTCATTACTGAATTTTTCTTTTATCAGTCCTCCCTTTCGATATTCTTTCGTCTGCTTCTCCATTTTCCCACCTCTGTCTTGTATTATCCATTTTTCCACTCACACTCTTCCTTCCTCCAAGTTTCACCTTTCTTACATTTTCTCACCCTCCTCGTCTCCTTTCCTCGTCATTCTTAGTCTCTCTTCGCTCCTTATTTTCTCTCTTCTTTTCCTTCCTTCCTTAATTTTCATTCTTTTCCTCCTTTTTCCTAATTTCATCATCCCTTCCTCTCTCTCTCTCTCTCTCTCTCTCTCCTGTCCACCCATCTTTCTCTCCATTTTTCTTCATTCGCTCTACAGTTTCCTCCTCTCCCTCTCCTCTCACTTTCGTCTCCTTCCCACCCATCGCTCTCCTTGTTTTTCTTAATTCAATCTACACATTCTTTCTCTTCCCTTCACTCTTCACATAACTTCTTCCTTTCCTCACTTTTCTTTTTATCCTTCCTCTCCTGCCACTCCTCCTCTCCCTGCCTCCAGCTACCCCTCCTCCTCTCCCTCCACCCTAAAATCTCCAAGTCTGAGGTCGGGTTTAAAAGTGTGAGAGTGGGTCGAAGCACTGAAGTTTCCTGAAGGGGCCCCACTGAAATCTGAAGGGGCCCCACTGAAGGAGCCGCAAAGAAAGGTCCCTCCAACTCAACGCCTCCCTTCCCTTTACATTCCTCCTCCAACCACACAGTACCTCCTCCCTCCACACAGTCCCTCCTTCATCTACAAAGTCCTTTCTCCATCCACACAGTACTTCCTCCATCCGCACAGCGTCATACGAGAAACACATACCGTAAAGAAGGCCTTATCTACCTATCTATTGCCAGACGCCTCAATCCCGAACGGAGTGGCCACAAACAAATCGCCTCCATGTCGCTCTGTCCCCCGCCATTTCATTACCCCACTCCCAACTCACACCCCCCTCTCTCATATACCTCTCCACTCCATCCCTCCATCTCATCCTCGGCCTCCCCCTCCCTCTCGCCCCCTCCACCTCACTCACATACACTCTCCTCGTCAGTCTTTCACTCTCCATCCTCTTATCTGATCCTATATAAAACGAATTAGACTCATCCCTCTCACGTGAAATTTGCATATACTCTTAGTCTATCTACTTTATACTTGAAAATGTGATTATAAAACCTAAACAGCTTGAAAGGCAAAAGAAACAATATATTTTCAGATATACGCAAAAGATAAAAGAGTGCTCAATGTATTTCTAACCTTGAAAAATACAAACGTATCAAACTTCTAAATACTCCTCTGAGAATATACGCATGACTCAAGGCTCGTCCATCCTGTTTCACGTACACTAGGTCCATTAACAGCTTCACTTTGATGATGTCTTTCTTACGATACTCTACCTAGTTTTGGATGTCTTTTTGAGCTTAGGAGAGAAGTTTCGACTGAAGGAGTTGGACATCGCCTACAATAACCCCTGTAAAATATTAGGTCCTAAGTAGAACAAAATCGTCTGGAAAAAAAAAGGGTCTCCAGATTCATGGGGTAAAAACAGCCGCATTTCAAAGCCGAATGCTGAAAACCAAATGATGAAAATGAAAGACAACACTAAATAGAACTTTAAAAAAATAATAAAACAGGCGATTAGCAACGGTACATACATAGCCTACACGGTTAATGTGTGTCTTCGGTATCACCCCCTCAGCACAGATTTTTGTCCTTGCCTATTAATGGTCACTTTCTGGCACTTTCTTCCACTATTTCTTCAGTTACTTCATTCTTGCACGAGTCTTCTCACTCTCAAAATTCTCTCGTTAGGTGCAGTTACCCAATTCTTACATTTCCAACATCTTCTCCTCTTCTAATCCCCCTTCTTTCTTCCCCTCCTCCTCCTTTTTTCCCTCCTCTCATTCCCACCCGTATATCCTCTTCCTTCTCTTCTCTTCTTTCCCTGCCTTCATTCCCACCCGCCCTCCCCCTTCCTCCTCTCTTTCTTCTTTTTTCCATCTCCTCATTCCCACCCGTCTACCCTTTTCCTCCTCCTTCTCTTCTTCTTTTTTCCCCTCTCCTCATTCCCACCCGTCCTCCCCCTTCCTCATACCCATTATTCTCCCCACTCTTTCCTCTGCACTAACCATTAGCCTTGAACAAATGGGTCCTTGATTAAAGTGCTAAATTTGGGGGTATTTAAGGGGAAGTGATAGAAAGGGGGACGATTTCATATTCCTCAAAAAATGTCCAAATATATGACCTCCTTGGAGGGTTCATTTCAATATTATGTGTCTCTTTTTTTTTATTATTCGTATTTTTTCTTATTATTCGTGTTTTATCTCCGCTCTGTCCTTGAGGAAAATATGCTTAGAGTTGCACCTGATTCTCATAATGTAGTGTTCTTCCACTTGTCTTTCATTCTATTCCCGCTTTCCCCCTCCCCCTTTTTTCTTTTCCGCCACCCCGTCTCTCTCTCTCTCTCTCTCTCTCTTTCTCTCTCTCACTCTCTCTCTCTTTCTCTCTTTTTCTTCCTTCTTTTTTCTTCTCTTTTAAAAAAAAAACATATACACACAATCACCGCTATGCCCACAATCACCACCTCTTCTCCCTTACACAACACACTTCACTCTTTCTCCACCACCTCCCCCTCCCCTTGAACCCGCTTCAATCCGGAATCGAGAATGCGACAAACAATCTGGAATCAGGAATGGCAAGAACTCGGAAGACTGGTGTTTACTTAGCAAGACGCGGCTCTCTCTCTCTCTCTCTCTCTCTCTCTCATCTCCTTCATTCAATATCCCTGCTATTTTACTTCTTCACTTTCTTTTCTTATTTTCTCCTCAAGAGTTCAACTCTTTGTACCTCTTTTCCTCCCTCTTCTCCCTCATTCGCTCATCTTGCATAGCCTCTCTTGCCTTCACTTTCCCCACCCTTCTCCTCCCTCACCTCCTCTTGCATCCCCTTCCTATCCTCACTTCCCCTTCCTTCATCCCCTCTTCACCCTTTTTTGCACGCTTCTTCTGTCCCCACTTCCCCTTTTCTTCCCTCCCTCTCGTCTCCCATGCACAGCTCCTCCCCAACTCTCCCTCTCCCCTTCTCCCTTCCTCCCACCTCATTCATCTTGCACAACTTCAACTTCTTCCCTCTCTCTCTCCTCCTTCTCCTCACCCATTTTGCATCCTCTCTCCCAACCTCTCTCTCTTCCTCCCCTTCCCTTCTTGCATATCTCCTTTTCCCGACCTCTCTTCTCTTTTCTTCCCCTCCTCGCCTCTCCTTCCCTCCTCATTCTCCCCCTCTTCTCTCTTCTCCCTCTACCCTTCCTGCATTCTGCTTCAGCCCCCCCTCCACTCCGCTACCTCCGCTCGATAAGGTCCGTCTGTGAGCTTAATTGAGGGAATTGGGCTCCTGACGATAAATGTTAGGAGAGGCCGCGACTAAATTCAGGGTAAGAGACCACGATTGATGACTCACACAGTTCCACATTACTTTTTTTACGACTTTTTTTTGTGGCATTTCCTTATTCCGTCACATTAACTGTTTCGCATTTTTCACTTACCTTTCTTTTTACCTGTGATTTTCTTATTATTTTCTTTATTTTTATTCTTATTTTTATTGGTAGCTTCCTCACACCCGCTCTTCTTATTTTCCTTCATAATTAAGCATCTCTCTTTTTTCTTCTTCACTATATGCTTAGTTTCTTACCTTTTATCGTTCCTCAGTTATAATTTCTATGTTTTCCGAAATACTAGGTTACTTTTCAATTTTCCTCATTTATTATCACCAGCTTTTAAAAATAACTTCTATATATATTGTTTTTGTTATATTTCTTTCGGCCGATACCGGAACTGAAATAATTATTCAAAACTTACTGTCTCTTTTTTCCCTCTCACTGGGTATGCCTCTTAGTAATTTTCATTGTCTCGTTTGCTGTTTTCATTTTTCTATTTCTTCTCCAGGTTAATGGGCTATTCTGTCTCTCTCACCTGTCTCGTTTTCCTTTGGTTTTTGGTTCGTTTCTTATTTTTCGCACCTTCCCATTTGTCTCTCTTTCTCTCCACGTTTTTTTGTGTGTCTCTCCATTCATCCCTGTCACACACACTTTCTGTGTGTGTGTGTGTGTGTGCGTGTGTGTGTGTAAGAGAGAGAGAGAGGGGGGGGAAGGGAATAACAGCTTCTCCCAATTTTCCATCTCCCAAAACTGAGAAAGAGAAACATTGAGAAAGAAGAAAGAGAGGATGGGAAAAGAGGAGATGGGAAGTAGAAGATGAGGGAAAAGAAAGATGATAGGTGGGAAAAGGAGGAGGAGAAGAGGGAAGAGGAAGAAGACAGTAGAGGAAAAGGAGGAGAACTGGAGGAGTAGAGGATGTAGATGGTCAGAAGGGCATATAAACAATTCTCTAACATCCACCCAGAAAAGAGGGAGAGGGGAGGAAGGGGACAAAGAAGGGAGGGAGTATATTGGAAAGGGAGGAGAGGGAAGGGGAGAAGAACATTAGTCCTGTACTTTTGCCATGACGTAATGATATCGTGGAGGGGTGAGGGGTGTGGGGGTGATGAGGGAGAGAGGGGGAGTGGGGGCTGGATGCAATAACACCACAACTTGGGTAATGAGAGACAAGACTTACGCCCCTCTTTGCCTCAACGACGTGGGTACCAGTGCCATACGCGGGCAAACACGAAGGGAAGGGGGAGGGGGGGGTTGCTTAATGGGGGATAGGTGGAGCGGTGGAAGGGTGAAGATGGAGAGGCGGTGTGTGGTGGGGATAGTTGGAGAGGCAGAAGAGTGGAGGGAGATCTGGTATGTGAAGGAATGAGTGGAGAGGTGGAGAGATAGGTGAAGATGTGGTAAGTTGGGAGTGGGTGGACTGCTAGAGTGTGGAAAGATGGAAAGATACGAGTAGGTGCTATGCATGGAGAGACTGGTGGAAGAGTGGAATGAAGAAGGTTATGCAGTCTGTTGAGGGGTGGATGGTGAGGTAGTAAGACAGGTGGATATGGGTACAATAATTATAGACAGACTGGATGATATGAATATGAGTGAAGAGCATGATGTTGGTCTGAAAAAAAAGTAGCCTACTGATGTGACGAATTCTGTTCACTGGGCGGGGGTAGACACATTCTCTTGTGAGGGTTTAGGGGTGCGAGAAAAGTACTGGTTGGTGGAGGGAGAGTGGCCTGCGAGGAGAGTTACATAAGAAGTCTCTTGGGTGGACAGGGACAGAAATGGCTGAAATTCTTTTTCTGAGGACGACTGGGTTATTTTGAATTATAATAGAAACAAAATAGCCTTGGGAGGTAGAAGGATGTGTGCTTAGAGGATATGGTCCAACAGAGAAGATGAATGTAAACAGGATAGTGAAAAAAAGGTATATATATATGAGTTTGAGCGTGGGGGGAGCGTGGGAGGCCAAGAGATTGAATGGATTATGCAAGTGAATGTGAGGAAAAGGGGGAAGTGAATGTGAGGAAAAGGGTAGGATGGAAATTAAGGAGGCCAAGGAACTGACACTGGGAAGAAGTGGATGGCTGAGGTATGTTCAGATATGCTCACGACAAAAGATGTACCCCATGTTTAACACTGGCCGTCATGGAATAGCTTTATCTCACAGGTATTACGGAGCAAAATTCTGTGTGGAGAGTTTGGTCTGTAAGGTAAGCCAGGAATTTCTGAGACTTGCATGATGACCGGATGGATGTGTGTCCCACTTCTAACACGTGCCCTCTTGGCAATCTACCCCAGTGCTTTCCTGGATCCCGCCCTAAAAGATGGAAAGGAGGTTAGGCTGATGATGATGATGATGATGATATTAGGGAGAGAAGGTGGATATGGATTTAAGGGAGAGATGGTTACACTTGACTTTAGGATTGATGGGGAGATTGTGAGGCAGATCAGATTTCAGGGAGGGATGGTGAGATGTATTTTAGTGAGGGAAGGCGAGATGGAATTTAGGGAGGGATGGTAGGATGGAATTAGGAAGGGATGGATTTTAGGGAGGGGTGAGTAGTAGGGATGGTGGAAGAGGTTTTTGGAAGAAGTCTGGATGGAACGGGAGATAGGCTGGCAGGAATGTAGTATAAGAAGGTGGGGGAGGGAAGTAAGAAAAAGGGGAGGGAGGGAGTGATAAAGGATGATAAATGGAGGGGAGGCTTGAGAGGATGGTAAGTGTGGGTGATTAGGGTGGCAAATGAGAGTAGTTGGATCGGAAAGTTGGATAGGATAGCATCAATATCCACAGATACTGGGATAGCATGACAGGGAGGCTGAGTGTCCCGTACCTGAAAACTGTAGGATTTTTTTTTCCTAATTCAGTGCGGAGATTATTTGCTGTTATATTTCTGAGCCAGACTATTTTACTCAGTTCAAGAAGACTCCTTTGACTGTCAGAACGAACCGTCTCAGTCTAAGGAGGTGCTTCGTGTTATATGCTGGCTAACAAAAGACGATTTTATGCAGCTACGTACAGAACCACCCAGCGGGATGAACGAGTTAATACACTTTCAATAACCACCTAAGTACTATGACGTCCGTTTTTAGCTTAAACTTGCCAGTGTCAGACGATTTTACTCTCGTGATCACTGGAATGCACAAATGATGGTACAATAAATAGAGGGAAAGAAAAATGGGAAGAAGGTGAGGACAGAGAGGGAGGAAGAAGGTGAAGACGGAGGGAGGAAGAAGTGAAGACAGAGAGGGAGGAAGAAGTGAAGACAGAGAGGGAGGAAGAAGTGAAGACAGAGAGGGAGGTAGGAGGATGGGAGAATAAGAAGGGAGACGTGACGGAATAAGAAGGGAGGCAGAAGGAGGGAGAAGACGTGGAAGAACAGAGGCAATTCGGGGAACATGGGGTGGAGGAAGGAGAAAGAAGGGTGCGGTGGGAGAGAAGGAGGTGAAAGAGGGGAAGGGAGAAGGATAGAGAGGAAGGAAGAGGGGAATATCAGGAAGGGTAGGGCAAAGAGGGGGAGGGGGAGGGGGAGGAAGGGAAGGGATGGCAAATCGGAAAAGAAAGGAGAGGGAAAGAGGAATGACCAGACTATGAAGGAAAAAGGAAAAGAAACTGACAGGTTGGAGAGAGGCATGGAGGGAACGAGAAGGGAAAGGAAGAAGAGAAGAGAAAGG
>JAGKTI010041290.1:0-10271 GCA_018397915.1 Birgus latro
GAGAGACAGAGAAGAAGAAAAAAGTAAAGCCAGAGGAAAAGTAATTCAGAGGGAGATTAACAGGAAGAGGAAGGCAAAGAAAAGAGGATGCTAAATATACCTCCATCTCGTCAACTTGGGTAATCATCAATGGTGTACGAAGCAGGTAATTTCACCCCAGGTCCAATAATCACTAGCTTCAGAGGCGCTGGTATGAAGAGGTGGCGTCGTCTGAGATGTTTTGATGGTGGAGGTGATTTGCGGGGTGTGGGTGTGGGTGTGGAAGAGTGTACGTGTGTGTGGGAATGTGTACGTGGGAGGAGGAGAGTTGTGAGTGTGTGTATGTAGGTTTGTATGGGTGGGTGGGTGAATGTTGCGAATGTGTATGGGTGTGTGGGGTGTGAGAGAGAAAGTGTGTGTGTGTGTGTGTAAGCAAACAAGCCAAAAGATAGATGGATAATACGTCGGTAAATATAGAAAATACAAATAGGAAAAAGGCCCAGGGGTAGACGTCGCGTAGATATGTTAAATTAATCTACTTTCACTGATGATCTAATGTCAGGTCACCCGCGAGTAAGGAAAAGAGGAAGACTCCACCCATCCACTGCGATCTTCGTCATTCTAGCTAGATGCAACACGAAGAAAATAAAAAATAAAATTGTTGAAAAGACACACACAAAAATTGGGGCTGGAAAAACAGAATGGTCTATAATCTTCGTAATTCTTTCAGTAATTTTCGTAAGCGACTTTATCATTTATTTAGATTTTTTTTAATACGTGAGTCAGATTTCGCCATATTTTACGTTAGAAGGAAGCGCAATTTTTAGTTCCTTCATTCTTGGGATTTGGATGTTAGTTCTCTGTATATTTTCCACAAAATTTTTATTCTTTGACCTTTTCACCCAGAGTGGTTTCTCAGCTAAAAAAATCGTCCTGCATTAATCAGACAAAGTATTCCAGACGTGATCTCACTAAAGCGTGATTTATTTATTCATTTATTTATATATTTATCTATTTTTGCTTGAAGATTCTTACCCCTTTTTAGCTCAAATTCTGGTCAGGCGTAATCGCAGTGGAGGGTCGCTTTGACTGATAACCAAGGAGACGCGCTTCTTTCTCACAGCTGAAGCACCTCGATTTTCATGTAACCACGACTTTTTTTTTCAGGTTGTGGGTGTGGGCCAGTTCCCTCAGGTGAAAACATAGCGACTATCGTGGTCCATACGTTTTAACCTGTTCAAGGATATATTTCTACTATATTTCTTACGACCAGACGATTTTATTCAGCTGTCCAACTGTAATAATAAACTGTTGACTGAAGACTGTAATTATCCGCCTCAGTAAAATCGCCCAGGAAAAAATCGTCCGGGGAAAAAATTATCTGGAAAAATCATCTGGAAAAATCGTTCGGAAAATCTTCTGGAAATAATCTTCCGAAACAGTCCCCGAAAAAAATCGTCTGGAAAACTCGTCCGGAGAATAGGTCCGGTAAAAATCGTCTGGAAATCGTCTGGGAAATATCCTGGAAAATATCTGGAAAAATCGTCCGGGAATAGCAAGAATAAGATGAAAAAAATAGGTCGACGGATTGAAAGGGTTAAGTCTGTCATAGCCGTGCAATAGCCCTAGACAGTCCGGTAGCCCCTCTCTCCCTCCATCCCAACCCTGAGAGAGAGAGAGAGAGAGAGAGAGAGAGAGAGAGAGAGAGAGAGAGGATATAAGAAAAGAAAGAGAGGGACTGAAATAAAGAAATGGAAATGGGTGAAAAAAGGGGGAGCAATAAGAAAAAGCTAGAGAGAGACTGACAGAGAGAGACAGAGACAGAGACAGAGTGAGAAAATTAAAAATGCGAGGAAGAGAGATTAAAACACACGGGAACAGAGCCAGAAAGAAAAGAGGCGAAAAACAAAAATGAACGCGAGCAAAAAATCGAGTCGGTGGGAGCTGTGTTCTGTGACGGGCAATAGATAGTGTGTGATAAGGTTGTCCAGGTGAGTCGGACCCCACCTGTGCGTCCAGATGAAGCCAGATCGTCTCGGGATAACCAAAACAGTTTGTGTGTGTGTGTGTGTGTGTGTGTGTGTGTGTGTGTGTGTGTGTGTGAAAGCATGAATGAAGCTGTATTTCTTCATTATGTGTGTGTGTGTGGGGGGGGCTGTATTTCTTCCTTGTGTGTGTGTGTTTGTGTGTGTGTATGTGTTCTTTCACCTGAACTTGACCCTGATTTTCGTCCTTTTGCATCTTATTTCACGTAGCTCAGCGGCGGCAAAAGATAGTAATGTAACTCTACTTCCCATCCATAGCACTTCTTCGTGACTAGTATCCTATCCTGATGTTAAACTATTCTTACACTTAGGTTTCAAGATGGAGAGATGACACAAAGTTAAGCCAAGTTTGAGTAAAAGGAGTTGTGTATTAACATGTTTTTTCATTGAGGGTTTCAGAAGCCTCTTAATTTAACTCTCTGAATGCAATTTATTTTTATATATTTCCCGTCAGTTTCTTTTCTATACCATGTTGTTACCGAAAAAAATTCTAAATAAATCTTGAGAAAATGTTAAGGGAAATATATTAAATGAACTGTTAAAGGAAAGTCCCCAGGGCACCGTCTGACCTCGCGGGAGAATGAACACCTGCATCTGTCTTTCCCGTCACTCCATATCCTTCTTCCCACTCCTACGTTACTTTATCCCTGCACCTCCTTTACTCATTCACCCCTTTATTCCTTCACCCCTTACCCCAGCACTCCTTATTCCTGCACCCCTTATCCCAAAACCCCTAATCCCAATACCACTTATCGCTACGCCCCCTTACTCTTATTCTCCCATACCCCTCCTCCCCCTTACCCCTACATCCCCTTACTCTTATACCCCTTTTTTATACCCCCGACACACCAGCACCTAACTCCTTCACCTCATATCTTCATTCTTAATATTACTTTTTTTCTCCTTCCCCCCCCTTTTTTTTTCTCTCTCTTTATCACCCTCTTTACACGCTTTTCACTTGCCTACTTTTTGCTACCCATTCTTCCTCTCTCCATCCCTCTTCCACTTGTCTACCTCAGTTAATATGATGGTCTTTGCCCTCCCACCCTTTCCCTAACCCTCCCCACGCTGCCCCGTGTCCCTCTTTCTTTTTACCCTTTTCACCTTTTTTCTTCATTATGCTTCCCCTTCCATCAAGCCTTTCGTTTGTTCCGTACCTTATAAACATGCTCCTGTTATCCCTCTTCTTGTTGCATCCTCTCCCTTTTCCCCCTCATTCTACCCCTCTCATGTCACCCCTCTTTTTCTCCTTTTACACCTCTTCCCTTTTTCCCTTCCTCATTCCTCCCTGTCCTCCATTCTTGTCTTTGCCAGCTCCCCTCCCCCCATATATTTCCCCTCTCTTCATCCTCTCTTCAGCCATTTTTTTCTACTTCTCTTCCCTTTATATCCATTTCCTTCACTATAACTTCAACTCATGCACCCTCCATTCCCATTCTAGTATCACCTGTTTCTCATTTCCTCGCACGTTCTTCCTCATCTTCAGACGATTTGATGAGAGGACTTAAGAAAGACCTCTCGTACTTTAGGAGTTGACCTCTTCCATCACACAGACCTATTTAATGCCAGCAGTAAAGAGACTGATTTGGGATACATCCTACTTCTCTTGTTCGGAAAGCCACCAAACAAAATATATAAGGTTCAGGTTGCAAGAATATCATTTGAAATACGTCCTCAGGCTGAAAGACTTTATAGCAAAATCAGACGCGAAATCGACCCTCTTTCGTAACTGGCTGTCGCCCCTCTCGTCCCAAGCAGAAAAGATAAAAGCATTAATAATAAGTAAGTGGACCGCAACGCTGAAAACAAATGCGCATCGTACGTGCCCATCCCATACCGAGAAAAGGTCTTTTAACTCTCTCTTGTGGTTTGCAGTAAGTCATGTTTCAAATTGGGAACGGTGGGAAGAAAAAGGTGTCTGCAAAAGGGTGTTGGTATGACACTGGTTAGCCCGTTGTTTGCTTCAGGAGGAACCCGAGATCACGACACAACGACATACTTTATATATGTCATTGTCTGATATGTTTTGACGTAAGCCAGAAATGTCTTGAAGTATACATAATTGTTAAATATATCCCCTTTCCTCTTCATTGCCTTTTCCTGGATCCCACTCACCTCATTCATTACAGTAGGAGAGAGGATGATGATGATGATGATGATGATGGTGGTGGAGGTGGTGGCGTATTAATAGTACTTGAACCCCACATCATTAAAACGGAACTAAACACCCTATCCACCACCTGACCACCAGATCATCCCAAACCACCCCATCCACTCGACCACCTCCACCACCACTGCCGCTTCGACCCCAGCGAACCCTGTGAAGCCTCATTCGATTGCCAGGATTTACGGACGGCGATTATTTCTTTTTATCTCTCCGTCACGCTGTAATCTGTTTTTTCCGCCCTTGCTCTTGGCTGCGTTTCCTGACCCTGCAATTTTTCCCTCCCAGCATTACCCTTCTAACAGTTCTCTAACAGTCTTTCTCCAGCAAAACTTCTGAGGAGAGCTAAATGTCTTCATCAATGCACTATCAACTCTCTAACAATTTTCCTCTAGTAGCAGTGTTTAATGCTAAGTTTTCAGGTAATTTTCTGACAATTTCTTTCCCATAAACGACGCAAAATTTAACCCAAGCTGAATAAGATCGTCTGGATTAACAGTAAAAATATAATTAGAATTTCCTTCGTCATAACATTAGTAGGCTTGTGTTCCTCTGCAGTAAAATACATCTCTATCAGTGCCATAATACGGTTCCAAAAAATCCTCTTTTCTAGTCTTTTCACTTTACCTTGGCCTAGATTTTTGTCCTGTTGCAGCTTATTTCACATTGCTCAGTGGCTGGGAAAGATAGTCCTGTGGTTGTATATCCTTTTCATTACACTTCTTCGTCATTTGCATTATATTTGAATGTTAATCTATTGTTACAACTCAGCATTCAAAGTGGAGAGAGGACAAATTTAGGCCAAGTTAAAGTAAAACGAGTATAGTAATTTTTCTTGATCAAAGCCCTATCAGTTCTCCTTACTGTATGTTTGAATAATTCTTCTGTGGTAATTATCTCTCTTCATCCCTCCCACCATCCCTATTCATTATATTTTTCATCCCCTTCTCGTCACACTGTCTCTTTATCCCTTCCTTTCCCTTCCCCTGCACACCTCCTGTCACGTTCATTTTTCCCTCCTGTTTTCCCTCCTTCTGCCTTCCTCGTCACCCGTTCCCTCCTCTCTTCTTTCTCCCTCCCCTTCTTCCCTCTTTCCCTCTCTTTTTTTTTCTCCTCCCTCCATTCTCTTTCCTACTTCCTCTATCCCATCTCCCCTCCTTCTTCTCTTTTTTCCTCTCTCTTTTTTCTCCTCCTCCCTTCATTCCTCTTTCCTTCTCCCTTTATCCCTCTTCCTGTCATTCCGTTTCCATTCCTCTTCCCATTTAACACTCATCATCGCCTTACCTCACCCTTCCAATCCACTTCTCTTCTTTCCCCTCCTGTCTTTCTCCTTTCTCTCTTCCCTCCTTTCCCTGTCCCTCATCACCTCTCCTCTTCAAGGCATTTTTACTTATTCCCTTCTTTTTCCTTTTAAGTTGTTTCTTTTATATTTCATCTTTCTTCCTTTCTTCAGATCTTCTACGCCTCCTCTTACTTCCCCGTGTCTTCTCTTCCTCCTCCCTTTTCTCCCTTCCCTCTCCCCCTCGTCCTCTTTCCCCCCATTCTCCTCCTTCTTCGTCCTCTCTCTTCCATCCCTCTTCCCTCCCACATCCATCATCCTCTTCCCTCCCGTCTTCATCCCTCCTATTCCCCCTTCTTTTCCACCTCTCCCTCTCCTGTTCCCTCCCTCCTTTATTCTCCATCGCCTCTCCTCCATTCTTATCTTCCTCTTTCTCTTCCTCCTTCCCTCATCACTCACTTTTTGGGGCAAACTGGAGGTATATAGGGGTAAATTTCAACCCCTTCCTGCTAGATTTGTTCCACTGTTAAATAAAATCGTCTAATGTTATCTATAGTAATAATTTAATGTCTCCTTATTTGCAGGAAGGTTAATCATGAAGTTTTTTTTTTAATCTTCGCTTGAGTTTCCCCTCAGCTTAATAATATCTTCTGTTTCAGGCCACAGAGTGGTAGGTTAAGTGACTTTGGAAACTTAGCACCTCTACTTAAGCGATTTATTTTACACTTTGGGCAACAGAACCCTTTTATATATCACTAACGCAAATGTATTCGATTTTTACATACAGTTAAAGTAATATAAACAAAACGCAAGAGAATGTGATGGTTACTTCTTTTGGCTCTAAGAAACTGTATAATTAAGACGGTAGCGATAAGAATGAGCTCCAAATTACACCATCGTACTGAAGGCGTTAATGACCTCAAAAAATCATAATTGTTGGTGAATCTATGAAATTTGAGGCTTAATTACCTAAAAAATTATATTTAGTGAATCTGTTCAAGTTGATACTTAATTAACTTAAAGAAATCATTAAGTGTAAGTGAATCTATGAAATTTGATGCTTAATTACCTAAACAAATCATATGTGTAAGTGAATCTGTGAAATTTGATGCTTAATGACCTAAAAAATTATAATTAATAGTGAATCTGTGAAATTTGATGCTTAATGACCTAAAAAAAAAAATCGTGTGTTAGTGAATCTACAAAATTTGATGCTTATAATTGTAAGTCTGTGTAATATTTTAAAAGTCCACGGTATCCATATTACGCCACTCAGCTCAAAATTTTTCATCTACGGAGGATCACCCAAAGCCTGAAGGAGCCTGAAGCAATCTGTGTGAGGAAACTGAATTTTGCTTTTCACTGTAACCCCCCTTCCCCCTCCCTCCCTTTTTTTTTGTATTAGTAGGAAAAATGTTCAGTGCAGTAGGAGTTATTATGTATCCGTGCATAATTTCGTAGTTTTAGAAGTTACTTAGTGTTATGTATTATGTATAAACTCACTTCCCAAGCTTTCATATATTTTTCAAGACTGGCAGTGTGGAATAATATACGTGGAGTTGCTTAACCTTGTGGTCTGGGAATCGCGGTGAAATTGTTGACAGGCTTATGTTTTAAAGGTTTGTTAGTGTGGAAATAAATTGTTGTACTTTTCGCGTTAGGGTGGAAATAAATCGCTGTATTTTCGCAGTCTTTTACGTGGAACTGTGGCGCATAAATCCTAGTCGCCGGGGCCCTACAAGGAGACAATGCATCACGCAAATAGCACCGCCACTTAGGAGGTCGGCAAAGACAAATGCGAATCGGATGTGGGAGGGGATTGCGCGCACCCGGAGTCCATAAGGCATTCGATCCCACCCCGTCTATTCCAGCCCTTATTATCTCCCTTGGCGGTCGGGCGCGCAAAAACGAACCGATAAATGGCGCTGGGGAGTCGCGGGAAAGGGTTCAAGAGCACGCCTGATCTCGGATAAAGAATTGCATTAGTTTTTAGTGGGATCTGATTGCCTTGGTGCTTGAGGCGGCTAAGAGGAGGGTCGTTACGTGCCGGGAAGACGTTTTATGTATTATCACGTCTGGGGAAGTGGAAATAATCGATCACGTAACTATGCTGTACAAATTGCCCGTTGAAAGAGTTATATATTTACCCGTCGCATGATCGGAACTACTCTGGCATTTTGTTTCGACTAACGCCTGGTGTTTTATTTTATTTTATTTATTTATTTATTTTTAGTTGAGTGGGTATGCTTGATATAATTGCAGTAATTTATTCCCGCTAACAGCAGATGTAATTTACCTGAGTGGGTTATATGAGCCTATTAGTTACTGGTATAGATAGATAGACAGACAAGCGTACAAACAGACAGACAAACAGATGGACAAAGATAAATAGATAGACAGATAGACTGAGAGAGAGAGAGAAAGACAGAGAGAGATAGACAGACTGACAGACAGATAGACAGACAGATATTACGTCCTGAAAAATGTTTAAAAGCAACTATATCATGCAACAGTAATACACAGTAATGTTTGTTGAAATTATACATCAGGTGTCTCAAGGTAAGAACAGTTTTATTACTCCGTTTTATCTATTTCTGCTCCTTCAAAAATACATCTACCTATCCTTGTATCCGTCCATGTTAGAGGAGTTTAAGTAGGAGTATGAGGAGGAAGAATAGAAGAAAATATAGGAGGAAGCAGAGGAGGAAGTGAGTGAAGAGGAGGAGGAGTATAAGGAGTATGAGGAAGAGGAATAGAAGAATATGTAAGAGAAAGCAGAGGAGGAAGTAAGAGAAGAGGAGGAGGAAGGATAGAAGAAAATATAAGAGGAAGCAGAGGAGGAAGTAAGAGAAGAAGAGGAAGAGGCGGAGGAGGAACAGAAGAGAGATGTAGTACCGATACTTCTCCGCGGAGGAAGATTGATAGCCAGAATGAACCCTTCCCCACATGCTGGCGAAGTACGAATGGGGGATGGGTACGTATAACTGTGTATTAATATTTTTTTTTCAGCGTATTATAACATGTAACTCTAGTAATGGCTAAAACTATTATATTGTTTACGGACGTTAGTGAATTATGATGCCTTAATGCTGAAATATGTCCCTAATCAGTAACAACACCTCTCCCCACAAACCAACACCACCCTCCCTGACAGGCTGCTTCATTCTCCATCTCGTTCTCGGTCTCTTGCTCCTCCTCCCACTCACCTCTCTCTCACGTACTCTCCTAGTCAGTTTCTTCCTCTCCTCGCACCGGAAAAAGTTGATAAAAAGTAAGAATTGATACGCCCTTCAGGAATTAAGAGGAAAGAGGAAGGTAGGGTATAAAAGAATATAATGAGAGGGAAAAAGATGTGTGATGGAAGGGAAAGTAAAGGAAGGAGAGATGGAAGAATACTGAGAGTGAAGTTGTAAAGGAGGCAGAGTTTGAAATAAAAAGAGGAGGATAAGGATGAAGAAAAGAAGGAGGAAGAAGAGGAGGAGGAATAGAAGAAAATGTAAGAGGAAGAAGGTAGTTGTGTAGGAAGGGGAGAATGAGAAGAAAGAGGATTTAGGAGTATAAGGAGGAAGGTAGTTGTGTAGGAAGAGGAGAATGAGGAGGGACAGAGGAGTATAAGGAGGAAGAGGATGAGAAGGAGATGGAGGAGGAAAAAGAGGAATAGAAGAAAATGTAAGAGAAAGAAGAGGAAGAAGTGAGGGAAGAGGAGGAGAATAAGGGGAAAGAGGACAGAGGAGTAAGAGGAGGAGGAATAGAAGAAGATACAAGAGGAAGCAGAAGAAGAAGTAAGGGAAGAGGAGGAGGAAGAGGACTCGTAGAAGTATGAGGAGGAGAAAAATGAAGTGTTGGAAGATAATAATGAGGAAGAGTAAGATAATTGTAAGATGCAGGAAGAAGAAGAGGAATAAGAGAAGGAGAGGCCAGAGTAAAAGCAGGAGGAGGAAGTAAACTGGGAAAGAAGGAAGTAAAGAGAGACAGGGCAAGATAGGAAGAAGGGAAGAATGGGATTTAAAAAAAAAAAAAGGATTACAAGAGGAAAAAAATGGAGAGAGAGAGAGAGAGAGAGAGAGAGAGAGAGAGAAACATAAAATAAATAAAAAATAAATAAAAGGGAAGAAGGGAAAAACAGGAGGAAAATCAAGGGGAAAAAATAAGGAACGAACAGAACAGCGAAGGAAAAAAAAATATTCACCCCTTCGGCCAAGCAATCCCTCCTTCGCTGAGTAAAATCGTCTTATTAGCCAAAGTGCAGAAATAAACTAACAACGTCCACGGGCTGAAAGGATTAAAGAAGTCATTTTCCAACCCCTGCATCTTAAGTCTCCTCTAAGCTGAGAAAAATCGTCTGGAATTTGAATGAAAGACGATGTATACTCCCTGACTTAAAGAAATCTTAAGAACGAAAGGCAAGACAGTAAGAAGAAGGAAGAGGGGGAGAAAAAAGAAAGAGGGGACGAAGCAAGAGGAGCGGAAAGGGGGAAGAGGAAGAGGAAGGAAATGAAGACGGATGGAAAGACAAAAAAGAGGCGAGTTAATTGTCTCTCACCCGGAAATAGAAGGCAATATTTACGGCTCACGATATCAGAGCATGGAGGCGGCTGTGTGTACCGGTGAAAAACAGTCATACACACGTACACACACACACACGTACATAGGGGAATTGAATGATCGTAGGAGTACACAAAGAGGTGGTATGTGTACATGGAAGTTACTGTACAGGAGTTAAACACACACACACACACACACACACACACATTCTTGTATAATAGTTTTTTTTCTCACACACACACACACACACACACACACA
>JAGKTI010041293.1:0-10270 GCA_018397915.1 Birgus latro
CTCCGAGAGTTGTCACCGGGAGAGGGGCAGATGGTGGGGGCATTTATGGTCCCCCCCCGGGAACTCGAGGCACGATTTTTACTAGCCATTTTTATAATTTTTTGAAAAGGAAATGTAGTGTGTAGCGTGTATGTAGTTTGGTGTTGACAGTTAGAGAAACTTGTATTGGAGAGCATGCTGGTCTACTCTCTGTGTTACTGAGACACTGAAAAAGTTCAGCAAAGGGGGATGGTCAGGAACAAGTCCTGAGGGCTGATGAAACGGGAGCTCCAGCTCTCCCTGTCATCAGCTTTCCATCCTCCTTTGGAGTACTGCCCTGCTCGACTGGTGCTACAGTCTCCTCACCCCCATTTATTCTCACTATATGTTTGTATCTACACCCTTTTACAAACTTACAGTTTCCTCTAGGAAAATACCAACATTCCTTTATTTCCTTCTCCTTTATGTTGTTTAACTCTTCCTGTACCTTGTTTTTGTTCTTCTTTTCTGTTTTCTTTTTCTCCTTCCACCAGTTCTTTACCATTTTCTTTTCTATCAATAGCTTCATAATTTTCTTGTTCCTTATGCTTCTGTCTATCAGTTACTGTTGCTTCACTTTCTATTACATTATCCTTACTGGTTTTCACTGCTTGACTGTTTTTCCCTTCTATTTCATACATTTCTCTTTGTTTTTTGTTTTCCTCTTCTATTTCTATCTCATTTTGTTTGCTTTCTCCCAGTTTTTCTATATTTTGTCTGCATGTTTATCATGGTGCTTGAAGCCCTCTCACGTGACTTCAGAGATGGACTCTCATGGGAGATGTTGTATGCTGATGATTTGGTGTTGATTGCAGAGAATGAAAAGGAGGCGGAGAGAAGATTTAAGAAATGGAGAGATGGTATGGGGCACAAGGGCTTAAGGGTCAACGCAGATAAAGCAAAAGTGATGATATCTAGGGTTGGTGGCGGTACAATCGGAGGAGAGGGAGAGTGGCTATGTGCAGTTTGCCACAAGGGTGTGAGAAGTAATTACATCTTGTGTAGTGTTTGTGATAAATTGGTGCACAAGAGATGTACTGGTATTAGAGGTAGACTGCGAGATAATGCTGATTTCATGTGTTGCGTGTCTGGGAGAGCAGGTGGAGATTGTTAGGCGTGAGAGGGTTGAACTTGCAGGTGAGTCTCTTGAGTGTGTGGAGGAGTTTTGTTATTTGGGAGACATGTTATGTGCCGGAGGTGGGGCTGGAGTTAGCTCGGTTGCTAGGGTAAGTGGTTGGAAGAAGTTCAGGGAGCTGTTGCCTCTCCTGACATTGAGGGGACTATCCTTACGTGCTAAGGTGTTTTTGTATGCAGCATGTGTTAGGAGTGTGATGCTGTATGGTAGTGAGACCTGGGCAGTAAAGGAAGGGGATATTCGCAGGTTTAAACGTACAGAAATGACAATGATTAGGTGGATGTGCAGTGCGTCCGTTCGTGCAAGGACTGGGGGGGCTGGGTTTACAATGGAAGAGTTGAGAGGTAGGATGGGACTGGAGTGTATTGGTGTTGTGATGAGGAGAGGTAGACTGAGGTGGTTTGGACACGTGGAGAGGATGGGGGATGATAATTGGGTACAGAGGGTGAGAAGTGTTAATATTGGGGGAGGGGTAGACCAAGAAAGACATTGGACGAGGTCATTAAGTGTGACTTAAGGGTTAAGGGACTGAACTGGGAGGCTGCCAAAGATCGAGCAGCATGGAGAACCACCATTAGGTGACCAAGGCCAACGCATGCAAGCATGTTGGAGCCTTGAAAAAACGAAACGAAACTAAACGATTCTGCTGTTTTTCTTTTTCTGGTTTCCTCTTCCATCTTGTCATACTGTTCTTTAAGTTTTTGTTGACTCTCAAGTTCTAATCTTCTTTTCAAAGCAGTGTTTTCTTCCTTTACTACAATTAGGATTTCTCTTTGTTTTTCTTCATTCATTTTTGCTTCTTTTTCAGTGCCTTCATACCTGACCCTTTCTTCCAAATTTTTAATGTTTTCCTAAGATTTTTACATTCTTTTTCTTTTTCATAGGAATTTTTCTTCCTATATTCATATTCTTTTTCTAATTTCTTTTGCATTTCCTCTCCTTTTTCTTTCTCTTTACGTAATATTTCCTTCTTCTTTTCACTTTGTTCATGTCTTTCCTTTGATTTTTTCAAATTTTCTTCCATTTTCTTATACCTTTCTGCCATAGTTTCCAATTCCCTATGAGCATGGTTTATTCCCTTCTTTTCCTTGCCCTCCTCATTCTCTCTCTCACTTATAAGACACTGATTGCATTTATACCTTATATTTACACACTCTTCATTGTCCCTCCTAACTGCCTCATATAATTCACCAAATATTTTGTGCTTAGTGCAGTGTCTTCTTGTCTCCATTTGTATATGAACCCATTGTTCACACCTATCACACCATATTGCTTTGTCTTGGTTCCTCACATTTTTCCTGCATCTAGCACGCTTTGGAAACTTACTCGAATCGATGGAATCCGTAACTTCCTTCCCCCTTCAGACGTCTCGGCTTATTTTGAGTGGGTGGAGGGATACACGGGAGCGGAGGGCAGTGGCATCCTTGAACGCCGCCGACACTGCCCTCTCTCACTAGGGTCGCTCCAACATCCACTGCCCTACCTTGTATCTCTTTTATAACCCCATCCATATACATCCATGTACAGATTGAACAACCACGTTGAATTATAGTTACACTAGTTGGTGGATGGTTACCATCTGCTCTGGGAGGCACCATTTAGGTAAGTGTGACCACGGCCCACAGGGTTGGAAACACCTGGCAATTCTCTCTCTATGACAGGAAACGGCAAGAAGTACATAGAGTCAGCGTCCAAGCTGATACTCACATTGTTATCATTTTTCCCAATTTCCAACAACTCTTGGGAAGTTAATAGCTGGCTTTAGCATTTGGTTTACTCCCTGCCCATAGAACACACCACCTGTACATATGCAGACACAAGTATCTTTCTCATTATGTCCAATGAAAAATGAAACCTGGCGGATGATTTTGGACTCATTGCCCTACTGTACCTTCTTGGGATCAGTTGGTATGCTTAAGTAGATACTGACTTTGATTAAACGTGACGCACCATTATTGATGAGTTGATATTGGCAATATTTACCTTACAGATGTATTAGTGATTCGTCACTGTCCACGACTGTAAGATGCACACCATGGAGAGGCTATCAAGGAGACACAAGACCGTATAGGCAATGAGTGGTGCCATGATAGTGTTGTACAGGAATGGTGGGTAAACAGACAAAAAGGTTCTAAACATTCAATACACTTCTGCCCATTTTTGGAGTTTGGAGTCTGAGGCACTTTGGAGCTGCAGATTGGGGGGCCCTTAGGCAGTACTTCTTTGATTTTTCCTGGAATGATTATTGCTTCCATGGCTGGGAGCTATCTGTGTGTGCTTTTCGCATTACGGAAGTTATTCTCTTGGGCATGGAAGCATACATTCTGTTATGTCCTACTTCCCCACACTGCCACAGGCTCCAACAGCAGTAGTTCAGGATAGGAAGGACATTGCCCAGTGAGTTGTTCTTCCTATGGTCAGCTTAGGTGTATAGCTCACAAGATCAGCTGAGGCTAAGATCAACAATGGTTTCTTAAAGTTCATTGTCTTTATTATCCAAATAATTCCACTTAATGCTTTCCGACTTCACTTAACTATTCACACAAGCACTGGAGCTATACGAACTGCAGTTATACTTACTGCCTAACAATACTTCACTATTTTCACAATAGCACTTCAATAACTTCACAAGTACTGAAAATAACCCAAATAAACTTCACTCAAACTGACTGAGGCCCAACTAATCATTCAAACTTCTAGTGTCTCATCCCCTTCCTTATAATTATGAGCTTGCATTATTCAAGAAACTTCTAGCACGAACTCGACGGTGCGACAGTTAACAGTCGCCAACTAAGAGACAACCAAAATATGCCAATCTTCTTGCATTACATAACACTCTAAATCATTTACTAAACTTAAATTAAATTACATAATTTAACGAACAATCACGTAAATAAAACATTATGGAGAAAAAGAGCATAAAAATTAATGCATAACTTACAAGACAACTACGCTTACAAACAGCAGGAAAACTGGCAACTCTGACTCGTACCGATACCAGCCTACCGTAAACAGGAAACACCAAGAATGTTCTCGAACACCCAACTGGAAAATCCCCCTTCGTAACACTACCCCCTCCCTAGATCTTTGTTGTCCCGACAAAACTACACAGTATTTACAAACATAATTAATCCTAATGAAACATCTAACTACAGTATACACAAAATAATCCTTTAACTTATCATGTCTTCTTCCGTGCCACTTCCGACGACGTCCTTGCTCCTCCACACAGTCCACTTCTCCGGGGAGGTCTTGGTCCTCTTTCTGATTCACTTCTTTCCTCAGGAAACTGCCACCAACCTCTTGCGCTTCAGCTCCGTGGTCCTTCTCAACAGCCTCGGCTGAGGGAGAGCATGATCCCTCGGAGACGCCCCAGCTGTACTGTCCTGGCCCATGGTACTGCCACAGACGATTCACGTGTACCACCTTTGGGCGAGACTTCCTGCCTCCCCGAATCCGATATGTTACGTCTGACAGGCGGTCCAGCACAGTGTAAGGCCCATCCTATGGGCTCTGCAGCTTCAGTGACTGTCCCTTCTTTCGCTGAGGATTGTATAACCAAACTTAATCACCATCCTTGAAGCTCACCTCACTTGCCTTGGTATCATACTTGCACTTCATCACGTCTCCTGAAAACTTGGGGGCTTCCTTGCACTTGATGGTGTACTTCGGCCAGCCTTTCTTGAAGGTGCTTCGCATAGCTGGTGGTGTCCGTAGGCAGCTCTTCACCAGGTGGTCTTCCCATTAACAAGTCAACGGGTAAGCGTAACTCGTGGCCCAACATCAGTTTTGCAAGGGGTGTAGCCAGTAGACTCATGGGATGCAGAATGATATGCCATCAACAACACAGGTAATTTCTGGTCCCATTCTGTTTGTCCATGTATGCAGTACTTGGCTAGTTCTTGTCCTAGGGTCCTGTTGAATTTCTCCACCATCCCATCTGACTGTGGTCTTAGTGGGGTCATCCTGGTCTTCCTGATCCCCAATAACTGGCAGCACTCACGGAACACAGCAGACTCAAAGTTTCTACCCTGGTCTGAATGTAGCTCTTGTGGCATCCCAAAATGACAGAAGAACTGGTCAACCAACACCTGAGCAAAATTTGCAGCCTCTTTTCAGGGATGCCATAGGCTTCTGGCCACTTTGTGAAGTAGTCCATCGCGACACATATATATCGGTTTCCTCTTTTCGTGAGTGGCAAAGGTCCAGCAATGTCCACTGCAACTCTTTCCATCGGTGCACCCACTTGGTACAGCTGAAGAGGGCCACAACCACATATCTTGGGGTCCCTTTTTGACACAGCATACATCACAGGCCCGACACCACTCTTCAATATCCTGACACCACTCTTCAATATCCTGACACATGCCAATCCAGTAGAACCTCTATCGCAGCCGGCTTAGAGTTTTCTTCACTCCCAGGTGTCCACTGGTGATCTGGTTATGGGACTCATCCAAGATCTCTGACCTCATCTTCTTCGGAACCACCAGTTGCCAGTACTTGCTGAGGCCATCGGGTGTCTCCCACTGATGCTCCAGTAGCCCGTTATTCAAACAAAGAAGGTCCCGCTGACTCCAGTAACTCTTGGTTGCGGGGCTCAACCTGAAAACTTCTTCCCAAGATGGTCGCACTGTACTCCGCTGCAGCCACTCTATAACTGGCTGTAAATCTGCATCCTCCACCTGCATTCTCTTCAGGTCTGCTTCATCTGATGTTGGCCTTGTCACTGCAGTATGGCTGGATTTCTTTCTATGATCTTCACTTTTACTACACTGCCAGCATTCCAGATCACAAGGCCGACGACTCAAACTGTCAGCATTGCCATGTACCCGCCCAGGACGATGCTGCACCTCATAACTGTGCTGGTCTAGCTTCCCAAGCCAACGTGCCAGTTGTCCTTCTGGATTCTTTAGCGTTTTCAGCCACTTGAGTGCGACATGGTCCGTCCTGATGATGAAGTTTGACCAATACAGGTAGGGATGGAAGAAATCAAGGCTCTTCATCACTGCCAAGAGCTCCTTACAGGTCACACAGTAGTTCCACTCAGGTGGGCTGAGCTTCTTGCTGTAATATGCTACCACATATTCTTTTTCATTCTCCTTCTGCAACAAAGGACTCCACCAATACCATGGTCACTAGCGTCACAGTCCAAGATAAATGGCTGACTCCGATCAGGGTACGGCAATACTGGAGAGCTTGTCAATGCATGTTTGAAAGATTTTCTGAATCTCTGTTGTCCATGCAAACTTCTGTCTCTTCCCCAACAGCTTGTGCAGAGGTGCAGCTATCGACGCAAATTCCTTGACAAAACGCCGGTAATAAGTACTACACAAGCCGAGGAAACTCCGTAGCTCCTTCACACAAGTTGGAACTGGCCGGTTTTCCATAGCTGCCACCTTCTCTGGGTCAGTACGGACGCCGCTCTCACCTACTATGTGTCCCAGGTACTTTACTTCCTTCTGAAACAAGTAGCACTTCTTGGGGTTCAGCTTGAGGTGTGCTGCGCAGATCCTGTCCAACACCTCCGAGAGCCTTTCTAATTCCTGGTTGAAAGTCTGTGCAAACACAATTGCATCGTCCAAATAGATGAGGGCCGTCTGCCATTGGAGGCCATCCAATACGCGATCCACTAGATGCTCAGAAGTAGCTGGGGCATTGCATAGGCCAAAAGGCATCACCTTTAACTGCCATAAACCCCGTCCGTGTGAAAAGGCTGTCTTCTCTTTGTTGTTCTCTGCAACCTTGACCTGATGATATCCTGCCTTCATGTCTAGGGTGGAGAACCACTTAGCACCTGAGAGAGCATCCAGGGTGTCATCAATTCTTGGCAAGGGGTATGCATTCTTCACTGTCACATCATTCAGGGCTCGATAATCTACACAGCACTTACTGGGCCATCTTTCTTCCTTACCAGAACACTGCTGATGCCCAAGGACTGTTGGACTTTTCTATTACCCCTTGACTTTGCAGATTCTCCATCACCTTCTCCATTTCTTGCCACTGGGCTGGCGCCAACCTCCACGCTGACTGTTTAATCAGGCGGTGATCCCCAGTGTCTATACTATGCTCCACCAGGTCAGAGCACACCAGGTCTAGATCTCCAGTGGAGAAGACATCAGCGAACTTCATCAGCAACTGCCTCAACTTCAGCACCTGTAAGCCATCCAGGCATTGGCTACTCCCTGAAAATAGGTCCTGTAGGTGGTCCTGCACGTTCCCATCTTCCTTGACTATACACCTTTTACAGGCCTTCCTCTGATGCCACTCAGGGTCCACCGCCTGGCACAGTCCCACAATTTCTCCCTCGTTGATCTTCTGTGGCTCACGGGAGAAACTGGCCACCACAACTGGCACTTCATCTGCACCTGTTTCCACCATCACTCCGGCCTTCGTCTTGCACCGTACATTCGGCTGCACTACCCCTATACAGCTGTCAAAAGACCCACTCACCTTACACTGGAGCAACAGTTCTGTAGTGTGGAGTGCCCTCACCTCGCCACCAGAACTGGTACGTTTCACTGCCATGACGGGAACTGACCTTCCTCGAACCTTCAGCTTCATGGAGCAGAAGTCCAGCTCACACCCCATGGACATCAGATAGTCAAGACCGAGATGACAAGGATCCTTCATGTCGGCCACGTAAACTGGAAGAGTAGCCTCTTGCCCTGCCACTTCAATCTGGACATCCAGGGGTCCCCTCAGTTCCGCACAGTGCCCAGTTACTCCACAGAGTTGTTCCGATGACTCAGGCAGATGTAACACATCAGGCCTCACAAAAGTCTGCTCTGAGGCCGAATCAATCACCAGGGAAAACTTCTTTCCATCTATCCTTCCATCAATTCGCACACTGTCAATTGTTGTTCTCTTGCATTTGCTCGGTGGTAGGGCTACTTGGGACAAGCTGGCTGGTGGCTGCCCCTTCACACCAGCCTCCACTAGTTTTCTGCTTCTTTCTGGTCTTCTGGAACCTTCTTCTTATCATCCTTTTTCTTCGAACACTCAACTGAAATGTCCCACCTCACTACATGTCCAACATGCTCTTTTTACAACTGAAGATTTCCCTGCAGTACTCTGTTCTTGCTCCTTCTTCCATTTGTGACAATCCTCCTCCTTGTGCCCAGGCTTCCCGCAGAACCAGCAACCTCCACTGGTCTTCTCCTGTTCCCTCTTCCACTTGTAGAAGTCCTGTTTTCTGTGTCCTGGCTTCCCACAGCACCAGCAACTTCCCTCAAATTTTGCCTTGAATCCTGCACTACAACCTGTCTGAAGAGCGGTCGTACTTGACCTGACATAGGACTCAAAATCTAGAGCCCTGGCAAGTGCTTCTTGCATGCTGGTTGTGCCTGTCTCACCTGCACTTTCAACTCTGCACTGTCAAGAGCATCGATGAACTGGTCCCTCAATAGAATACCCAACAAGTTAGGTGCAGCTCCAGGGTACGCCTTATACTCGTATGCCATACTCTCCCCAGCCCGTACATGGCTCCGGAATCTTGCTCTGTAAACCTCAGTCTGGTACATGGTTCTGTATCTGCGCTCCAGCACTTCTACTAGGGACTGATAACTGTTCCTCTCCATCACTGACATCTGGCCCAGAATTTCCATTGCAAAACCCTTAAGGCTAGTAGCAAGCTGCACTGCCTTCTGCCTATTATCCCAGCCATTCTGATCCACAAGCAACTCGAACTGTGCACAGTAAGCTTCCCGATACTCTACCATCAAATTCCTGAGGTTTGTTTTTAATTGGACCCCCATCATAGCCACGCACTTCACTGGTTTGGAGTCTATAAGCTGGGGCATCATAATTAAGGCCAGGACTTAAAACTTCTGCATCCTGATTATTCTTTTCTCTTTTCCCTGACCGCCTAATACAAGGAAGAAGGAACCAAAGGCCATGGGCCTGCATACTGTTCCTTCCAAGAAAAAGCAAAAACAATACAAAAGAGAGCCAAATTCAAGATCATTCATTTCGAGATGCCTGGACACACTGCATTTGAAAGACTGGAGATCATAGGGAGAAGCAAATACAGACAGAGGAAGACAGTTCCAGAGTTGACCAGTTGCATAAATGAAGGACTGGGAGTAACGGTTAACTCTTCCATTAGAGAGCTGGACAGAATAGGGATGAGAGTTTGTTGCTAGATGGGTACTACGTGCCCGTCGTAAAGGTGGAGGGATGCAAGCAGACAGTTCAGAGGAACAGTGACTGTTGAAGTAGCGATAGAAGAGAGATAAAGATGCAACAGTCTGGCAAAGAGACAAAAGCTGAAGGGAATCAGTAAGAGAAGGAGAGTCAATGAGACGAAAAGACTTTGACTCCTCCCTATTGAGAAGAGCTGCATGTGGGGAGCCTCCCCACACATTAGAGTTGTACTCCATACGGGCGAATAAAACCCGTGTACAAGGTCAACAACTGTGCAGGGGTAAAGAAAGTTCGGAATCGGCTTAGCACACCTAATCTCTTGGAAGCAGATTTCACAAGAGATGTAATATGTTCTTTCCAAGACAAATCCCGAGAGAATGAAACCCCAAGCATGTTCAAGGATGATGCAGGGCAGAACTGGACATTATTAAACATTAGTAGGTAATCCTGAGGAAGATTTTGTCGGGTTGATAAGTGTAAGAACTGAGATTTTGATGCATTAAAAATAACAAGATTAATTTTACCCCAATCAGAGATACGAGCCAAGTCAGACATTAGGTGTGCCATAGCCTCATCCCTTTTTTGAAGTAACTGCTGAGATGGACGTTGCGGAAACCGAATGGAAAGGTGAAGGGTGGAATCATCAGCATATGAGCATATGAGTGGATAGGGTTAGATGTACAGCTTAGGTCACTGATGAATAAAAGGAAGAGAGTTGGTGATAGGACAGAGCCCTGAGGAACACCACTGTCGATAGGTCTAGGAGAAGAACGATGGCCGTCTACAACAGCGGCTATAGAATGACCAGAAAGGAAGCTAGAGATGAAGGCACAGAAGGATAGAAACCGTAGGAGGGCAGTTTGGAAATTAAAGATTTATGGCAGACTCGATCGAAAGCCTTTGAGATGTCAAGTGCAGCGGCAAAGCTTTTGCCAAAGTCCCGAAAGAAGGATGACCAGGAATCTGAAAGGTAGG
>JAGKTI010041294.1:0-10270 GCA_018397915.1 Birgus latro
GTTTCGTTTTTGAAGGCTCCAACATGCTTGCATGTGTCGGCCTTGGTCACCTAATGGCGGCTGTCCACGCTGCTCGATCTCTGGCAGCCTCCCTATTCAGTCCCTTAACCCTTAAGTCACATGCAGTCATGTTTGTGTAGCATTGTCTTCTCAGCTCTTGAGTTTTTCAACCACATCCATGATATTTTGTAAGTTGATCATTTAATGATCCATTAAAATCCCAGTGCAGCAGGAGATTTTACTGATGTGATAACCATCATATCATTAAGTACAAAGCAGAGGTAGCCACTTCAAGTAGTTATGTGGAGTCTGAGAGGCCAATTAGGAGAGTGTATTAGAAAAGGGTAATTGAGAGAAGAAAATGTGGACTAGACACAAGGTGTAGTGATAAGGTGAGTCAGTGCCAGTACAGTATAGTGGAAGATGGTGCATTTCAGGTGAGTTCTTTTATTTAGAAGTCTAAATGTCTTTGTCAGGGCCACCCATTTCTGAATGTTGTGCCAGACAATAGGTAGAGAAAGGTAATACAGTACAATATAAACTTTGAAATCCAAAATTCCAATCTCCAAAATATTTTTTAATGTGATAAGGTGATGTTAATATCACTTTTCTATGCATAATCAGTGTAAATTTAAAGATTATTTTTTTTTTTTTTACATGTAAGAACAGGTACTGTAATTCACTTTGTACTGTTGATGGTACTGTACGTTATAGCTGTATTGCGTGATTTTATTATTAGTTATCACTGACAGTTTATTCAAAAATTTTCCTTTTTCTATAAAGCCATCATATCCAACCATTTCAGATGTGAGAGTTTGTACTGCTCAGTTTTCCATGCTTTTGCATGTCAGGATATATCTAATTTTTTCTTCCTAGCACTTACATGTTTGTAGGACTAGGGAATCTGCCTGACCATACAGGAAAAAAAATTAAAAGATTCCTAAGTATACTTCAGACAGTAGCATTGATTAAACTTTCTGTGCAGGGCCTATAAGTTTTTGACTTTTCTTTCCTTTGCAGAATGATGATGATGGGCATTACAAGAATGAGAGTGTGGATGGTAGTTGTATTTGTGAATTTTTTCACCAGCTCTTCCTCCACCATGATCACCTCAAGGAGGGAGGAAGGAACAGGTACTGTTATTGATAATTTCATGAACATCATTTGGCTGTGTAATTTATTGTGTATACAGCCAAATTACATAGATTGTTGTTAGTAGGCCACAGAAGATTGTGGATAAGCTGTGGTAAATTAGCGTGTGAGAAAGTGAAGTATGGATGTTGAAGAACTAAAGAATTGTCCTAAAATCATAGTGGATGGTTCAAGTACTAATATGTATGGAAAAAGATATGAAAAGAGCTGAATCCCTATTAATGGTAGGCTAAAGATATATATGAAAAGAGTTAAAGCACCATATTAACTTGGTAGCCTATGGAGTGAGTCTTCCATTGTTGAAGCACTTAACAAAAATAAGAGAAGATTTTTGTTTCTGAAGCAGAGCCAAGATGGCTTGGGTCATGTGTGTGTGATTTTGTTGTCCATTTCATTTGTCACACTGTTTAGTTGTTCTGCTTTATACATTCCCTTTCTTTGTTTTTGGATTCTAACTCACGCCATGTCTGAAATGGAAATTATGTGTGGAAAGATGATGATTTTACTCATATCATTATTCAGTGGAAATAGTGCTTAGGATGATGGTGATAATGATGATACTTTTATTTTGAATTACATTCGTAATAGTAGCATAGTAACCCCAGTAAGTCTGACTGAGCAGATCCATCAACCTCTGTTAAGCATTCTCCCCTTCATTGAACTGATATTTTCTTGTGGTGGACAGCACCTTGCCAAAGCAAGGCATGGGGGAGAGTGTGGTGGTTTGTTTCCTGGATGGAAATTGCATTTGTGTCTCAACCCAGTTAACAGGGGCACTGTAGTAGGCTCATTACCCTGTTATTTGGTTATATTGTTACCAACCAGTGTTGTAGGTGGTTTCCAGAGTTAAAGGAAACCTTTAGGCCTGTCATTCAGTATACTGTCACATTGTGAATTAAACAACACTCTATCAAGTGGTTGGATGATTGTCGCCACCCCCTACCACTTAGTGACTTTACATTATTATATACAGTGCACTCAGTAGTTTCACGATTCAAAGGAATGTTCCTCTGCAAGGAGTCTCGCGATTTTACTGAGAGTTTCTTGAGCCCCGGTGGCCACCACTGCCATGTTTGTGACGTCATATCCCGTGACAGTTTATATTGTTGCGATCTCATGCTCACAGGACTTTCTCTCTTGAGTCTCTAACTTGCGTGTTATGTAACGTGTTTCACAATTACATACCGAGTGACTGCAGCACTGAGGGTTCAAGAAAAGGCAAGAGTACCCGGGAGTACGGTAAAGGTGTGAGTAAGAAGAAATATTTCGTAGAAGATAAGCATGGTATACTAGCCATGCTGGACAGTGGTGCTAGAACATGTGATATTGTGAAGTGTTTTAACTGCCCAGAATCAACAGTGCATTCACTGTTGAGGCATCAGGAAGTGGTGATGTTGACGACTCAGCAGTGGTGGCGGGGAGCAGTGAGGGGGCAGCTGGTAACTAACCACCACTCCCAGCCTCGGAACTCATCTTCAAGCCTCATCAAGCAGTTCAGCCGATGCGTGAGTGTTAGTAAAGTCTTTAGTATTATGGTTCAGTAATACAATACATGTCTGATTAACTGTATGTAATTTATATATTTAGTGAAATGGCAGGGGACAGAGTGACATGGAGGCGATTTGTTTGTGGCCACCCCGTTCGGGATTGAGGCGTCTGGCAATAGATAGATAGATAGAATTTATATTAGATGTATTGTGTCATTAATGGGTAACTAAGGGGAATGAGTTGGCTGACCCCAGAACCAATTACTACTTATTACATGTAAAGTATACCCATGAGTTTCACGATTTTTAGTTTTGTGATGCGATTGTGGTATCAAATAGGCATGAAACTAGTGAGTGCATTGTAAATACATTAGCTTCTAGTACAGTACTAGTTACATGTATATTTACATTTGACTGAATGCATAAATAGCTGAGCAAAGTATACTGAATCATACTTATGAAAACTGAAAAATATGAACATTCAGGAAATTAAACGTGCTCGATAATAATCTAGTATGTCCTGTATACAGTAAACTCGCAATTATCTGTCGTTGCAATATCCAGCCCGACTCAATATCCAGCGCTGTTGTCTTGGCTATGTTAAAGCAATATCTGGCAAAATTATGCAACATCTGTCATTGAAACCGGAAGTAACCAAAGGTTCTATGCAATATCAGGAATGAAAGGTGCATCAGTTGCTCATACGTGGTAGCCATCCGACACCTGGGAAAATTCCGCAACTCACCAGCCAATGGGATTGCCTGCAACACGCCAGTCAATCAGAATTCGTTGTGAGAGTGGCCCCTGGCACACCGGGCCTGCACTGTCTGTCTTTCATGGATCTCATTCAGTGAAGATGTATCAATGGACTCTGCTCATGTGACCATTTGGTGGCAAAACCCTGGTGCTGAGACTTACTCTGTGGCCTCCCATGCCTTGCTTGTTGTTGCTTGTGGCCTCTCAGTACTTAAGTGTCCTAGTGGTCTGTTGCGATTCCGAAATTACTGTACATGTAATTACAGTATAGGTATTTTCCTGGTGCTGAGACTTACTGTGTGGCCTCCCATGCCTTGCTTGTTGTTGCAAAGCTTGTGGCCTCTCAGTACTTCGTGTCCTAGTGATCTGTTGTGATTCCGAAATTACTGTACATGTACAGTAAAACCTCGATATAACGGACTTCAGTAGACCGGAATTCGCTTTTATCGGACTCGAGGAGCTACCGGACTAAACTCCTATATATCGGAAAAAGTCCGATATAGCCAGAAAGCAGTCCGGACTGCCTGACAACTTCAGCTATGTTCACCACAATAAGACAAGTAAAAGACATGTTTTTCAGTGCACAGTACAGTATTATTATACCATTTGATTAATGTAGTGAAGGTATAACACAGTACAATACTGCAATGGTGGTGAAAACCACTGATGCAATCCGGACTAATGTCTGATATATCGGAAAAAGTCCGGATTAGCAGGGGTAAGTCCGGATGTCGCTTTTATCGGAAAATCGCATATTTCGGACTGGCTTGGTCCCCAATTAGTCCGTTAAAGTGAGGTCTTACTGTAATTACTGTATAAGTATTTCCACTGGACCGCATGGGATTAAGTGCACTGAACTGTACAGCATGGTGTACAATACCCTCCATTGATGCCAACACTAGGTGAGTACAAATACACTGTGTATTGTATTACTGTGCTGTATCATTACTGTACACCCAACCCTCGGCCATCGCGGGTTCCGCTATAGCGTTTTACTGCTATCGCGCATGTATAAAAAACCTATCCAAATTCCTTTATCGTGCACTAAATGCCTGCTATCACGCACCAGCCTTGTGGATCGAGCGAGAAAAAGCTTGGCCAAGTGGATTAATCAGCTGACCAACCAAACATTCAAGATGGCGGAGGATGCTACTCAAGCAGTGATTAAAGAAATTTATTTGATAAAGTCTGTATACGCTCAAGTGTGAATAAAACTCCACTATAATACATTAATAACCACTTTTATATACATGATGATGATGATGGGAGGCCTTATACTTCGTCGTGGCTTAGGGATAGGTGCTTTGTCAGCAACACTTTCTTAGCGGTTTTACAAACAAACCTCTAAACTAGTCACTGCAGTATACCCCAAAGACTCTTAAATGTTTCATTACTTAACACAGTGAATTTGGTGAAGTTCAACCTCCTCATAGAAGTGAAAAAAGTCCACAGTTGGAGCACTTGCAGTACACAGCTGAAGCAGCCGCCATCTTCTTTATTTATAAACAGTGTAGCAGCTGATAAAGTCTGTACAGTATGCTCATTTTTTTACTATAATATGTTATTATGTGATACAAAACGGGTATCTTAGGGGTAAATATTGAGGTCATGGCACCAGTTAGAATTGCTACCATGAGTTCTTCACTTTGGCTATTGCGTTTTCAGCTATAGTGCAGCCATGGTGGCACCAATTAGGCGTGATAGCCGAGGGTGGGTTGTATTGTATATTGTTTAATTTCCATCATTTATTCATAGCAAAGTTTTTAGAATAGAGGGTCGAGAAGAGCAAGGCAATTAAATCCATTGAAAAAAAAAGGCATGCTCATCATCAGCAAAAAGTGAGTGGTACTCACACAGTTTTCAACCTAACAATCAGACTCTAACTGCCAATGAGCCTGCAGTATCTTAATGTATCTTGGCAAATCCATTCTGTTAAATGTTACTCATAAAATCATGGGAGAATTAAGGAAGAAAAAAATTTTGAGCATTGAGTTTTCTGTGAATGTTGGTGAGCCCCTTGTTTATCACGGTACTTGAAGCCCTCTCACATGACTTCAGAAATGGACTCTCGTGGGAGATGTTGTATGCTGATGCTTTGGTGTTGTTGCAGAAAATGAACAGGAGGCTAGAGGAAAGATTTAGGAAGTGGAGAGATGTATGGGGCACAAGGGCTTAAGAGTAAATGCAGATAAAACAAAAGTGATGATACCTAGGACTGGGGGTGGTATTGTCAAAGAAGAGGGAGAGTGGCCATGTGTGATTTGTCACAAGGGCATGGGAAGTAATTCCATCTTGTGCAGTGTTTGTGATAAGTGGGTACATAAGAGATGTAGCGATATTAGAGGTAGACTACAAGATAATGCTGATTTCATGTGTGCATTGTGTCGGGGAGAGCATGTGGATATTGCCTGGTGTGAAAGGATTGAACTTGCTGGTGAGTCTCTTGAGTGTGTGGAAGAGTTTTGTTATTTGGGAGACATATGCTGGAGGAGGGGCAGGAGCTAGCTCTGTGGCTAGAGTGAGGAGTGGTTGGAAGAAGTTCAGGGAGCTGTTGTCTCTCCTGACATTGAGGAGACTGTCCCTCCATTCTAAGGGATCTTTGTATGCAGCATGTGTTAGGATTATAATGCTGTATGGTAGTGAGACTTGGGCAGTAAAGGAAGAGGATATTCACAGGCTGAAACATACAGAAATGGCAGTGATGAGGTGGATCTGCAGTGCATCCTTGAGTGCAAGGCCTGGGGGGGCTAGGTTTACAGGAGTGTAATGGTGTTGTGATGAGGAGAAGTAGATGAGATGGTTTGGGAATGTGGAAAGGATGGGGGATGATAATTCAGTGCAGAAAATTAGAAGTGTTAATTTTGAGGGTAGGGTAGCGAGAGGTAGACCGAAAAAGACCTGGGACGGGGTCATTGAGTGTGACCAAAGGGTTACGGGACTAAATAAGGAAGCTGGCAGAGATTGAGCAGCATGGAGTGCCGCCATTAGATGACCAAGATCAATTCATGCAAGCATGTTGTTGGAGCTTTAAAAAATCCAGACGATTTATATGTGAACTGGTGATTTGGAAAGTGGTGTTGTACAGTAAAATTATCGTGACGCCCCTGCTCAAGTCCTGCAGATGACTGCTGCCTACTAATTTATTCTTCATCTGACTGCTGTCACTCTACCCCTCACTCACAGCTGTTTTGCAGATACATTAATACAACAAATATGTACAAATTGCTTGGAAAAATAAACTAAAGAAATAACTCTTGAGCATTTATTGGTGAACTGATGATTAGGAAAGAAGTGTTGTACAGTAGAAATATCACAACTCCCTTGCTCACAGTTAAGTGTAGGGCCACTCCATTTCGTTTCCTTTTTAAAGGCTCCACCATGCTCGCATGCATCAGTCTTGGTCACCTAATGATGGCTCTCCATGTTGCTTGATCTCTGGCAGCTCCTCCTTTCAGTCCTTTATCCCTGAGGTCACACTCAATGACCTCGTCCTGGGTCTTTTTCGGTCTGCCTCTTCCAACCCTTCCCCTAACGTTTACTCTTCTCAGTTTCTATACCCATTTATCCCTCATCCTCTCCACATGCCCAAACCATCTTAATCTACCTCTCATCATCACAGCACCAATACACTCCAGTCCCATCCTACCTCTTAACTCTTCCATCGTAAACCAAGCCCCCTCTGGCCTCGCATTCAGGGACACACTACATATCCACCTAATCATTGTCATTTGTGTATGTTTGAGCTTGCAAATATCCTCTCTCAAACTGCCCAGGTCTCACTGCTATACAGCATTACACTCCCTAACACGTGCCGCATACAAAAATCCCATAACACGGAGGGAGAGGCCTCTCAGTGTCAGGAGGAGCAACAGCTCCCTTAACTTCTTCCAACCATTCCTCACTCTAGGTAATTTATACCTTGCCTTACCACCATACTCCACCCCTCACTCGCCACTCAGCTGGTTTGCAGATCGTACAGTAAATACAGTATGTACGAGTTGGCACAGTAATTTTATCCAACAAAGCAAACCTTCCTTTCTTTCAGCCAGATTTTTATCTTAATGCATTCTAAGATGAATTTTTATCTTAATGCATTCTAAGATGATGTGTAAATTTATCTTAGAACACATTTGAGAAATAAATTGGTGGCCTGCAGCTGTAGACAGCTGAGCAAGGGAGTCGCGATAATTTTGCTGTACAACACTTGTTTCCTAATCGTCAGTTCACTAATAAATGCTCATGATTTATTTCTTTAGTTTATTTTTCTATGTTTTATGAATAAAATAAATCTTAACAAAATGAACTTACCTTGTGCATTGTGGGCTCCTGTAAGACACTGCAATCAATAGTTTTACTTCTGTAGGGTGTGTTTGAGAGGAGGTTATGTTTCAAATGGAATTGTTTTTGTGGCCATGGATACGAGTGATATTGTATATACCGCAGTGATGTAACCTGTTTATAAGATATATTAGATGTTTGGGAAAAATAAGTAACTGGGAAGGTAAATTCCCCAAGCTTCCCAATCAGCCGGGATTGTACTGTACAGTTCTGTATTACTGTACAGTACTGTCTTAATACAGTATTGTATTTTATGCTTAGCTTTCTCCTTTTACTTATGGGAAAGTTTTTAGGATAGAGGGTTGAGACAGATAATAACACAATATCCAACTGGGCGCTGAGTGTTGCGGGGGCACCGTGCAATAACTGGCGTTTTGCTTTAACCAGTGTAGGGCTTGGCTGAATTACACAGATAATTGAGAGTATACAGTACTGTATTGTTTTAATATAAAATAAGAAATGCCAACAGAATGAATATAGAAGTGTTGTCACTCATGTATACAAGACTGAATTATCAGGACAAACAGGTGTTTAATAATCTTGAACTTTGTAGAGAAATGTTTCCGTCCCCGGGTGAGTGGAGAAGTGGCACCTTCGAAACGATTGTACTTCATTGGTGAAAGTGTTGTGGTGCGGTGCCCAACTGGATATCGGCCTGTTGGTGACACACAGCTGGTCTGTACCTCCGGTGGATTGTGGACCACCACTGATGGCTTTCAGCCCTTTCAGCAGCTACATCCAGAGTGTCAAGGTGAGAAGAGAGAGAGAGAGACAGACAGACAGAGAGTTGGAAGTTTGGATTTGTGATTTGAAGAGAGAATTTTAGAATGCCATATATTTCAGCTGATTGAACTGTTAGTAGCTTATAAGAAAAAATGGGGGTTGCCTTATAATCCAGATGCAGAAACAGTGACTTAAAATTCCACACAGATTTTGTTAAAAACCTTATGCTGGTATGGTGTTGGACCAGTGAAAACAGTGTAAAATTAAGTAATACATCTATTTATAATCCATCAAACCCATTAGCATAATTGTTTGAAGCAAAGAGATTGTGGTACACATCTAAGTCTCACTATTTTATGAACTCCTTAAGCCAGAGGATGTCTTTTGCAATTTAGTTTGTCATATCATGGCTATTTATTCTGCGAAAGGTAGACTTTAATAACTGTTGGGGTTTAATAATATTTTTCTAAACCCCCTTCAGTATCGTTTCGTTTTCATTTCGTTTAGTTTTTCAAGGCTCCAACGTGCTTGCATGCGTCGGCCTTGGTCACCTAATGGCGGCTCTCCACACTGCTCGATCCCTGGCAACCTCCCTGTTCTGTCCCTTAACACTTAAGTCACACTTAATGACCTCGTCCCATGTCTTTCTCGGTCTACCCCTCCCAACCCCTCCCCCAGTATTAACACCTCTCACCCTCTGTACCCACTTATCATCCCCCATCCTCTCCACATGTCCAAACCACCTCAGCCTACCTCTCCTCATCACAACACCAATACACTCCAGTCCCATCCTACCTCTCAACTCTTCCATCGTAAACCCAGCCCCCCCAGGCCTTGCACGCAGGGACGCACTGCACATCCACCTAATCATTGTCATTTCTGTACGTTCAAACCTGCGAATATCCTCTTCCTTTACTGCCCAGGTCTCACTACCAAACAGCATCACACTCCTAACACATGCTGAATAAACTCAACTGGTAGCAGCAAGAATAAACCAATAAGTAAGTCACCTGGAATCAGCAGGGTCTTAGTCTGAATCAGATGTATCAGCCTTGGCTTCATCATCAGTTGTCAGCAACAAATGATACCCTGTTACAGCAACAAATGATACCCTGTTACATCCACTGCATTAAAAGTAGTCCACATCATTAGAAGTTTTATAACTGTCTTTACTTTCACGTTATCTCATGCATTGATTACAAAAGCATAGAGTGGAATAAATAATACACCAGCTAAGTTAAGGTTTGCTGCTAACCATGACACCTATAAATGTGAACAATAAGGTCATCTACCTTATTGCACCATTGCCACTTCTGATGATAGCCAGCATATGGTGCATACCCCAATGGCTGGTGATGGTAAATGTCTCTGATAACATGATTTACTGGCAATACATCGCAGAATATATAATAAATTGTACTAATACTTAATTAGTGGGTTGGAGATTATTGATCTTAACTTTACCATAGGTTGTTTGGTAGTTTGGGACTTTTCTTGTACTAGGCCTGGCCTAGGGTGGCCTGCAATGTAAATATAGCCCTGGAGGGATGTGTTGAGGTGGCCAAAGGAAGTTGTCATGGTTGCATAAGAAGGAGAAAGTTGTTAGAGTGGCACAAAAGAAGTTACAGTTAAAAAGCAGGAAGAGGGATAAGGTGACACAAAGGATGTTGTCATGGTTACACAGCAGGGAAGGAGAGATTAGGATGATACAAAAGGAAGTTGTCATGAGTACACAGTAAGGCACAAGGCATAAGGATGGCACAGAGGAGGTTGTTGCAGTTAAGCAGCAGGGAAAGAGGGGTTTAGGATGATGG
>JAGKTI010041295.1:0-10270 GCA_018397915.1 Birgus latro
TGCACAGACCCAGGTCCAGGCAATGGATCTGGGACCCCTAGCCCACCAGCTTACTAGTGGCTGTGGTAGTGGCCTCGGGGCACCCTGCCAGGACACCTGCAGGGACACCCTCCAAGCGCGGCTTGGCACTGCAACTGCCCCGCCATTATACTTTAATGAGGTTAATGATGACGGAGCAGTACTGGTGAGATTCATGAGTTTTCACATTTAGTGCAGTGTGAAAGGAGACTTGTGACGGAGTTTTATTATGAGCTGATGGACATGGGGTTAGAAAAATTTGGTTCATACAATATGTAACGAGTTTACATGTTGACATAAGAAGTTAGAAAAGATCAGTATGTAACTTCAGTTCTTGTGAATCATGTTATCACACAAATTTATACTGCTTGGTTGATGTGTTAATTATTCATGGTTACTGCACTCGTAATATACAAAGTTAGGAAAGATAATTATGTGAGTTCAGCAGTTCTTGTGAATTATGTTATCATACAAATTTATACTGCTTGGTTGATGTGTTTTTTATTCAAAGTTACTGCACTCATATTTACCGCAGAAGTTATACAGAGTTACAAGCCAGGTTGCAATTACAATGACATTTCTTGGGGATCTTTATGCTTCTAATACAGTAACTATGCATTATTGAAGGTGGTACGTTACTTTTCTATGCATGTTTTAGATATCTATCGATCTATCTATTGCCAGACACCTTAATCCTGTAAAGGGTGGCCACAAACAAATCACCTCCATGTCGCCTTGTTCCCCGCCATTTCACTATCCTGCTCCCAGCTCACACACCCCTCTCTCATATACATCTCCATTCCACCCCTCCCTCATCCTTGGCCTCCCCTCCCTCTCCCCCCCCCTCCAACTCACTTACATACACTCTCCTCGTCAGTTGCTCGCTACCTCTCCATATGGCCAAACCACCTCAATGCATTTCTCCTAATGCTTTCTGTCACATCCATATCCACATCACAATACTCCTTCACTTCCTCATTAGCTGGTCTGTCTCTCCTTGTAACTACACATGTTCCTCTCAAATAACCCAATTCCACTGCTCTCACTCTTGACTTGCATCCCTCCAACAAGGACCAAGCTTCACTTTCATATGTTAGAGTTGGTATCACAATACAGTAATCCCTCCACTGTTCGTTGTAATAGAGCCAAAGGTATGACTGGAAAGTGGTCTTGTCTGGATAGTGGCCCTGAAGCTCCAGCACCAGTCATTCCTGACCCTAACCTAACCTAACCTAAATCAGAAAACCACCTACCTACCTCCCTACTGAACATGCATAGCACTTATTTAAGACCCCATTCACATAAATAATGGACACAAAGCATGAATTAATTAAATTTTAACCAAAAAACGATGATTTTAGGTGTGTAAGCCAGAGGTGTTCACAAGCTGACAGAATAGTCAAGTATTGGACATGGCAATCACTAAGAAAATCACCCTTTCTCACATCTTATCTACTAAAATATGGGATACAAAGCATGAAATAAATAAACTGTTACCAGAAGATTATGATTTAGAGGTGAATAGGGCAAATATGTTCACCAGTTGCCTAGAGTGTGAACGTATGTAAGAGACATGAGAATTACTGAGAAAATCACCTTTTTCACAGCCTGTGCACTCAAATATGGGTCACAAAGCATGAAATAAATAAAATGTAACCAGAAAAATTATGATTTTGAGGTGAGTAGGGCAAATATGTTCACCAGTTGACTAGATAGTGAACGTATGTAAGAGATATGGTAATCACTGAGAAAATCACCTCTTTCACAGCCTGTGCACTCAAATATGGGACACAAAGCATGAAGTAAATAAAATGTAACCAGAGAATGAGGATTTAGAAGTAATTATGGAAAATATTTGGCAGCTGACAGTGTACTTACATGTCCATGGTGGCTGTTTACCCCACCTCTAAAGCTCTGACAATGGTGAAAATGCTCTTGAAGCATGTACAGTAATCCAGTATTGAACTGCACTTAATCCCTAGCACTGTGAATTATGATTGTTTAAACATAAACTCACGGCAGTTCAGGGACAACTGTCGGAGTGGCAGGAGGGGGAGACAGTGAGAATAATGTAAACAAGGCCATTCGGCACCGTGAGCCAAATTCAAACTTACGGGTAAAAAAAAATCATTCCCCCCCCTCTAATTTTTTGGCATTATTGGGTTTTGAACATCAGCCTACGATGTCCGAACAGTGGTGTAACCGGACAGTGGTCGTCCGAAAAGTAGAGAGATTACTGTACTGTCATGCAGTGACTTTTTTACTTCCATGATTATTCCTCTGTTCCTTATCACTGCTTTCAAAGAACTAGGAACATTTCTTCCTTGTTGTACCCTTTCAAACACATCATCCTCTAAACTTCCATCCTTACTAATCATACTACCCAAGTACTTAAACCCATTTACATTTTCCATTTCCTCCTCATCCAACCTCACTGTACATTCAGTGACTTCATTTCTCTCGAAGACCATAACTTTGCTCTTTCCTACATTCACCTTTAGATTCCATTTCTTACACACTCTTCCAAACTCATTCACTAAGCCTTGCAGCTTCCCTTCGTCTTCACTTAACAACACAGTACAGTATCATCTGCAAACAGCAGTACAGGGAGTTTCCTAGCACTGCCCTCTCTCATTAGGGCCACTTCAACATCAACTGACTTACCTTGTATCTCTTTTATAACCCCATCCATATACAGACTGAAAAACCATGGAGACATGACACATCCTTGTTTCAATCCAACATTCAAACAGAAAAATTCACTCAGTTCACTGTCCACATGCACTGCAACCTTAGCACCCTCATACACACTCTTCACAGCATTCAGTAATTTCCCATTTACTCCATATATTCTTAATACTTTCCACATTCCATGTCTATCTGCCCTGTCAAATGCTTTCTCCAAATCCATGAAGGTTGCATAAAACTTCTTTCCCACATTAGGGCCACTTCAACATCAACTGACCTACCTTGTATCTCTTTTATAACCCCATCCATATAGACTGAAAAACCATGGAGACATGACACATCTTTGTTTCAATCCAACATTCAAACAGAAAAATTCACTCAGTTCACTGTCCACATGCACTGCAGCCTTAGCGCCCTCATACACACTCTTAACAGCATTCAGTAACTTCCCATTTACTCCATAAATTTGTAATACAGTACTTTCCACATTCCTTGTCTATCTGCCCTGTCAAATACTTTCTCCAAATCCATGAAGGTCGCATAAAACTTCTTTCCCACCTCTAGAAACTTTTCCACTACAGACCTAGGAAGGAACATCTGATCTACAAAACCTCTTCCCTTCCTAAAACCTCCCTGTTCTCCGACTAATTCCTCTGTTATTTCCTTCACTCGATCAATAAGTATCATACCATATACTTTTCGTATTACACTAAGAAGACAAATGCTCCTATGATTACCAAACACTTCTTTTCCTTTTCCTTTGTACATAGGAGTAATTATAACTGAATTCCAATTCTCCAGCTTCCTCCCAGGTTAATCTGCACATCTTCCACGTCCATTCTACTACTATCTCTCCCCCATGCTTCAGCACTTCAAACAACACTCCACCAATTCCTGGAACTTTCCCCATTTTGACTTTCTTCACTGCTTCCACAACTTCCATCCTAATGATTTCTTTCTCTCTTTTCACATCCCTCCTTCTCCCGCCATTCCCAAGCCACTTATAATCACATTACCTTCATTCTCTATGTTCAACAATTCCTTAAAGTGTTCTCTCCATCTGCTCACTTTCTCTCCCTTCTCCACTAGCAATATACCATTTTTATCTTTCACTCCCCGACTAACTTCTTAATCACACTATCTAACTCTCTTTACTTCTTTCCAGAACATTTTCTTACATTCCCTCCACTTTACACTCAAAATCCTTCCAAATTCCTCATTTAAACTCTTCTTACTCTCTCTTACTAATCTTTTCACCTCTCTCTTCCTCTCTTCATATAACTCTCTCTTCCGCCTCTCAACTTCCTCCACGCCCCTGTTTCTCATCCACTCACTATATGCTTTCTTCTTTTATGCCACAGCCTGTCTCATCTCTTCATTCCACTATGCTGTTCCTTGCATCCCCTTTTGTTTTCTCTTCACCCCACACACCACCTCAAATGCTGCAAAGGTTTTCTTCTATGAATATATGAAGTTGGACAAGAAGCCCACCAAGACATAAAGTAACTTGGTGGTGGGATGAGGGTGTAGAAGCCAAAGTTAAGGAGAAAAGAAGGCTTTTCCGGGAATGGAAGAAGGGTGGTAACAGGGAGGAATACTTGGCTGCCAAGCGCAGGGCTAGAAGAGAGGTATACAGGGCGAAGTCTGAGTCACAGAGACTTTTACATGACAACCTAAATCATGGGGAAAGGAAAAATATGATATTTAGGGTGGCAAATCAGGTGAAGAGGGATAATCGGGATATTGTAGATGAGCAGTGTGTGAAGAATGATGAAGGAAGGGTAGTGGTGAACAGTGGGGATATTAATGATTAATGGAGAGAGAATTATAGACAGTTGTTGAATGAGGAGTTTGACTGGGACAGGGAAGATTTGGAGCCAGCAGATCCAGTGTTTGGCCCTTGGCCTTTGATTGATGCTGCTACTGTGAGTGACGCAATAGGCAGGATGTGGGTGGGGAAGGCAGCAGATGTGTCTGGGATGACCGCCAAAATGTTGAAGGCCTCAGGAGATATTGGGGTGACGTTAGTCACTGACCTGAAAAATATGATTATATATGAGTGTGTTGTCCCAGATGATTGGTTGAAGAGTGTAATTGAAAATGTGTACAAAGGGAAGGGTGATGCCCTGGAAAGAGGAAATTATAGAGGAGTAAAGCTCTTAGATCAGATAATGAAAGTAATGGAGAGAGTTCTAGAGGATATTATTAGAGAAAAAGTGAATACTGATGAGATGCAGTTTCAGTTTATGCCAGGCAGGGGGACCACTGATTCCATATTCATTGTTCGACAGCTTCAGGAAAAATATATTGGAAAGAAAGGGGAACTGTATTGTGTTTTTGTTGATTTGGAAAAGACCTTTGACAGAGTCCCTAGAGAGGTGGTGAAGTGAGCAATGAGAAAGCTTGGGTTGGAAGAGTGGCTGGTTAGGGTGGTTATGGCCATGTATGTGGGTGCTCGCACCCAGTTAAGAGTGAATGGAGATTTGAGTGACAAGTTTTCCATGTTGAGTCCCTTGCTGTTTATCATGGTACTTGAAGCCCTCTCACGTGACTTCAGAGATGGACTCCCGTGGGAGATATTGTATGCTGATGATTGGTGTTGACTGCAGAGAATGAAAGAGAGGTGGAGGAAAGATTTAGGAAGTGGAGAGATGGTATGGGGCACAAGGGCTTAAGGGTAAATGCAGATAAAACAAAAGTGATGATATCTAGGGTTGGTGGTGGTACAGTCAAAGAAGAGGGAGAGTGGCCATGTGCAATTTGCCACAAAGTTGTGGGAAGTAATTCCATCTTGTGCAGTGTTTGCAATAAATGGGTGCACAAGAGATGTAGTGGTATTAGAGGAAGACTGCGAGATAATGCTGATTTCATGTGTGCGGTGTGTTGGGGAGAGCAGGTGGAGATTGTTAGGCATGAAAGGAATGAACTTGCTGGTGAATCTCTTGAGTGTGTGGGAGAGTTTTGTTATTTGGGAGACACGGTATGTGCTGGAGGTGGGGCTGGAGCTAGCTCGGTTGCTAGGGTGAGAAGGAGTTGGAAGAACTTCAGGGAGCTGATGCCTCTCCTGACATTGAGAGGACCCTCCCTATGTGCTAAGGGGTCTTTGTATGCAGCATGTGTCAGGGGTGTAATGCTGTATGGTAGTGACACCTGGGCAGTAAAGGAAGGGGATATTCACAGGCTCAAACATACAAAAATGACAATGATTAGGTGGATGTGCAATGCGTCCATGCGTGCAAGACCTGGGGGGCTGGGTTTACGATCGAAGAGTTGAGAGGTAGGATGGGACTGGAATGCATTGGTGTTGTGATGAGGAGAGGTAGACTGAGATGGTCTGGGCATGTAGAGAGGATGGGGGATGATAACTGGGTGCAGAAGGTCAGAAGTGTTAATACTGTTGGAGGGGTTGTGAGGGGTAGACCAAGAAAGACGTGGGATGAGATCATTAAGTGTGACCTCAGGGTTAAAGGACTTTACAGGGAGGCTTCCATAGATCGTGCAGCATGGAGAGCCGCCATTAGGTGACCAAGGCCGACACATGCAAGAAAGTTGGAGCCTTCAAAAATGAAAATGAAAACGAATATCTTGCACAAACCTCCCACATCCCCCATCTGCTCCAAATCATATTTACCCAATCGCTCCTCCACTTCTCTCTCATACTTTGCCTTTTTTCCATCCTCCTGCAACCTTTCTACCCTCCTTGTATGAACTACTTCATCCTGTCCTTCCCTTTTTCTATTCCTTCATTTCATTTGAACCTTGACTTTCACTACCACCAAGTGGTGGTCATAAAATCCACTCCCCCAACCTCTACATGCTCTTGCATCCATTACACACCTTCTCACTCTATCATCCACACACACACACACAATCAATCATTGCCTTCCATTCATTCATTTCCCACCCACCCTTCTCATCACTCACCACATATAACTGTTGATAATTTCTTGACTAAAGAGGGTATTGGCTATCACCAACCCCCTCCCTGCACAAATGTCCACTAGAACACTGCCATTCATATCCACTTCTGCAGGTACATCCCACTCACCAACTACTCCATCATACTTCACAGACCCTACTTTCCATTCATATCCCCAATCAAAAACACTCTATCATTCCTTTCAATCTTTTCCAGTGCATGCTTCCACATTTGCCGAGAACTCTTCTTTCACTCTACTTGCACAATCTTGCGTTAGCACATACACACACACACAATTGCCCACAGCTGCAGTCCAACCTTCAATCTTACCCACACAATCCTTGAGCCAACTGATCCATACTCTCTTATATTCTCCTTCCATCTCTTGTACACAACAATACACACTCCTTCTTTTGCCCTCTCATTCTCACCCACTCCTGCACATACACCCCATCCATACTCCCATTCTCTCACACTCTCACCTCTCCATTTAGTCTATCCACATACATCCACTTTTGCACACTCAAGCACCTGGACATTCTCTCTCTCTTTCACTTAAACATTCACACCCTTAACATTCCATGTCGCAATCCATACCAAGTCCTTTGTTCGGTCCTTAGTCATCACTCGTTGGTCAGTCCTCATCCGAGGCTTCTAGTTTTAGATGTAATTAACCTTCATTCTTGTTGAAAACTGCCTTATATAGCATTCGATCGAGTCTGGCATAAATCTTTAATTTCCAAACTGCCCTCTTACAGCTTCTATCCTTCTATCTGCGCCTTCATCTATAGCTTCCTTTCTGGTCGTTCTGTAGCTGTTGTTGTGGACAGCCATCGTTCTTCTCCTAGATCTATCAAATGTGGTGTTCCTCAGTGCTCTGTCCTATCACCAACTCTCTTCCTTTTACTGTATTCATAAAAGACCTTCTAAGCTGTACAGCTAACCCTATCCACTTGTACGCTGATGGGTCCACCCTTCATCTCCCCATTTGGTTCCTGCAGTGTCCATCTCAGCAGTTACTTCAGCAACCAAGGCATGAGGCTGTGGAACACCTAATGTCTGACTTGGTTCGTATCTGTGACTGGGGCAAAAGTAATCTTGCTGTTTTTAATGCATCAAAGACTCAGCTCTTACACCTATCAACCTGGCAGGCTCTTCCACAGGAGTACCCACTAATGTTTAAAAATATCCAGCTTAATCCTGCATCATCCCTGAACATGCTTGGGGTTTCATTCACTCGAGACTTATCTTGGAAAGATCATATTACATCCCTTGTAAATCTGCTTCCAAGGGATTAGGTGTGCTAAGCCGACTCCGTCCCTTTTTTGCCCCTGCACAGTTGTTGACTTTATACACGGGTTTTATTTGCCCCTGCATGGAATGCAACTCTCATGTGTGGGAAGGCTCCCAACATACAGCTCTTCTCAGTGGGGTGGAGTCGGAGGCTTTTCGTCTCACTGACTCTCCTTCTCTTATTGTCTCCCTTCAACCTCTGTCTCTTCACCGCACTGTTGCATCTTCATCTCTCTTCTATCGCTACTTCAATGGTCACTGCTCCTCTGAACTGTCTGCTTGCATCCCTCCACCTTTATGATGGGCGAGTAGCACCCGTCCAGCAACAAACTCTCATCCCTTTTCTGTCCAACTCTCTAATGCAAGAGTTAACTTTACTCCCAATCCTTCATTTATGCAACAGGTCAACTCTGGAACTGTCTCCCTCTGTCTGAATTTCCTACTTCCTATGACCTCCGGTCTTTCAAAAGCAGTGTGTCCAAGCATCTCGAAATGATCAGATCTTGAATTTGGTTCCCTCTTGTATTGTTTTTGTTTTTTCTTGGAAGGAACAGTTTGTGGGCTCCTGGCCTTTGGTTCCTTCTTCAAAAAAATAAAGAAAAAAAAATCAAACACTGAATCCCCCTATTTTCATAGGTTACGTACTCCGTTATAAGGGCATTCACTTAATGAGGAGATTTTCATAAACACAGCTAAATACTTTTAACATTAAGAACCCCTGTATTCTTTTCATTTATTAACTTTCTTTCCAATCTCCACCAACATTTTGCCATTTTTAAATTTCATTCCTCTACTGCTTCCCTTATCACCCTGTTTTACCTTCTTGACCTCCTTCCAAAACAGTTCTTATATTCCCTCCACTTTACATTCCAATTTCTTCCAAACTTCTCATCCACTCTTTTCTTATTTTCTCTTACTAGTTTTTCACCTCTCTCCCTTCTTTACATATAACTCTCTTGTCTGTCTCTCCACAGCATCCATTTCTCTATTTTCCATCCAGTTATTACATGCATTCTTCTTTGCCACAGCTCATTTCACCATATCGTTTCATCATGCTGTTCCTTGCACCACCTTATGTCTCCTCTTCCCCATATAACACTACCACACATGCTGTAGTGATTTCTTATGTAAATATTTTACACATGCCCTCCACCTTCTCCATCTGCTCCAAATCGTATCTACTCAGTCACTTCTCTCTTGTACTCCACCTTTTTTCAATCCTCCTACAGTCTTTCTACTTTCCTCACAGTTGTTGTTTCCTTCTGTCTTTATCTTCTGTTCACCCAGTGCTTTTTCACCTCTAACTTGGACTCTACTACAGTACCTAGTGGTCAAGCAGTCCACTACTCCTGCCTCTGTATGCTCTCATATCCTGGACTGATCTCATTCACTCATCCACACACACATAATCCATCACTGCCTTTCGTTCATAAAACTCCACCAATTCCCCTTATCACATGCCATGTATACCTATGGATCATTTTGTGCCTGGAGAAGGTACAGTATTGGTTATTGACAGGCACTCTCCACCACAAATGTCCACCAGAGCACTACCATTACCATCCACTTCAACAGGTACACCTTAATCATCAACCACCCCATTTACCTTCACATTCCCTACACTTTCATTCTTATTTCCTATCAAAAACACTCTCTCGCTCCTTCCAAACATTTCCACACATGTTTCCATTTCATCCAAACCCATCTTTCACTTTAGTCACTTGATCCTCTGTTGCAGCATACTTGTTGCTATTGCTCGCATATTGCAAGAGATAGCAACAAATGAATCAAGTACTGCCGTGCAAAACAAAGTCCCTTATCGGATGATAACCACATACAGTACAGGTAAATGTCGATATACGATGTCCCTAGATGCGATACCCTGGCTTAATGTTGGGGATAGAAATACTACCATACACCACCTAATGATGGCCAAACCCCAGTTTCACGATGGGTTTTGATGATATTTGAGACTCAAATTGTGTGTTTAGGTTGATTTATAAACTGTTTTTAGGCTTAGATTAATGTGCTTTAGCCACAGGTGGGGTGAACATTGTCAGTTTGGGGTACAGTTTACTAAGCTTGATTTTTTTTTCCCAGACTTTTATACGATTTCCAGATTTTATTTGTTGATTTTAGTGAGTTATTTACAAGTGTTAGCTTAGTTTAGTTTCTTTTACAGCTATTGGGCCAATGAGGTTGGCTTTCTATCTATCTATCTATTGCCAGACGCCTCAATCCCGAATGGGGTGGCCACAAACAAATCGCCTCCATGTCACTCTGTCCCCTGCCATTTCACTACCACGCTCCCAACTCACACCCCCCTCTCTCATATACCTCTCCACTCCATCC
>JAGKTI010041296.1:0-10270 GCA_018397915.1 Birgus latro
ATAGTTAGAGGGTTGGGAATGGTCACCCTTCTTTGGGACTGGCTGAATGAGAGCAAACTTCCAGCAAGAAGGAAAGGTACAAGATGAGAGACAAAGGCGAAAGAGTTTACCTAGGCAGGGTGTAAGCACAGAAGCACAGTTTTTGAGGACAACAGGAGGGACTCCATCAGGACCGTATGCCTTTTTAGTATTGAGGCCAGTAATGGCAGAGAACACATCAGCTGAAGAAATTTTAATGTCAAACAATAGGAAGTCAGAGGGGGGGAAGTGATGGAGGAATAGCACCGGAATCGTCTAAGGTGGAATTGGAGGAGAAAGTCTGAGCAAAGAGATCTGCTTTATCAGTAGAAGAAATAGCTACAGAGCCATCAGAGTAGAAAAGAGGAGGGAAGGATGATGAGGTAAAGTTGTTAGAAAGGTTTTTGGCAAGGTGCCAGAAGGAGCGAGAAGAATTCGAGTTGGAGAGTTAGGAACATTTAGCACGGATGAAATTGTTTTTAGAAAACGAAGAACAGACTTAGCATGATTCCGGGCAGAAATATATAAAAGGTGTGATTCAGGGGTGGGTTGGCTCCGGTACCTCTTATACAGCTGTATGCTGATGATTTGGTGTTGATTGCAGAGAATGAAAAGGAGGCGGAGGAAAGATTTAAGAAGTGGAGAGATGGTATGGGGTACAAGGGCTTAAGGGTAAATGCACATAAAACAAAAGTGATGATATCTATGGTTCGTGGCGGTACAATCAGAGGAGAGGGAGAGTGGCAATGTGCAGTTTGCCACATGGGTGTGGGAAGTAATTCCATCTTGTGTAGTGTTTGTGATAAGTGGGTGCACAAGAGATGTAGTGGTATTAGAGGTAGACTGTGAGATGATGCTGATTTCATGTGTGCGGCATGTCGGGGAGAGCAGGTGGAGATTGTTAGGCGTGAGAGGGTTGAACTTGCAGGTGAGTCTCTTGAGAGTGTGGAGGAGTTTCATTATTTGGGAGACATGTTATGTGCCGGAGGTGGGGCTGGAGTTAGCTCGGTTGCTAGGGTGACAAGTGGTTGGAAGAAGTTCAGGGAGCTGTTGCCTCTCCTGACATTGAGAGGACTCTCCTTACGTGCTAAGGGGTCTTTGTATGCAGCATGTGTTAGGAGTGTGATGCTGTATGGTAGTGAGACCTGGGCAGTAAAGGAAGAGGATATTAGCAGGTTTAAACGTACAGAAATGACAATGATTAGGTGGATGTGCAGTTCGTCCCTGAGTGAAAGGCCTGGGGGGGCTGGGTTTACGATGGAAGAGTTGAGAGGTAGGATGGGACTGGAGTGTATTGGTGTTGTGATGAGGAGAGGTAGGCTGAGGTGGTTTGGACATGTGGAGAGGATGGGGGATGATAATTGGATCCAGAGGGTGAGAGGTGTTAATATTGGGGGAGGGGTTGGGAGGGGCAGACCGAGAAAGACATGGGACGAGGTCATTAAGCGTGACTTGAGGGTTAAGGCACTGAACAGGGAGGCTGCCAGGGATCGAGCAGCTTGGAGAGCCGCCATTAGGCGACCAAGGCCGACGCATGCAATCAAGTTGGAGCCTTCAAAAACGAAAAACGAAATGATGCTCACCTCCCTGTTTCTTATCACTGCTTTCAATGAACCAGCAACCTTCCTTCCCTGCTGCACTCTTTCGAGCACTTCACCCTCCAGATTTCCATCCTTACTCATCAGACTGCCCAGGTACTTAAATTCACTCACATTCTCCATATCCTTCCCATCCAATCTCACTGTACATTCACTGGCTTCACTTCTCTCAAAGACCATCACTTTACTCTTCCCTACATTCACCTTTAGATTCTCCCAAACTAATCTACCAAGCCTTGCAGCTCCCCTTCGTCTTCGCTCAACAACACAGTATCATCTGCAAACAACAGTACAGGGAGTTTCCAAACACTGCCCTCTCTCACTAGGGCCGCTCCAACATCCACTGCCCAACCTTGTATCTCTTTTATAACACCATCCATGTACAGATTGAACAACCATGGAGACATGACACATCCTTGTGATTCACTCAGTTTGCCATCCACACGCACTGCAGCCTTAGCACCCTCATACATACTCTTCACTGCCTTCAACAACTTCCCATCCACTCCACATATTCTTTTTATCAATACATTTTTGAAATCCTCTTTTTCCATAAGTTTGTTTGCATTTTTCCATATTTCCTCCACAAAGTTTACACTCTGGAAGGTTACTTTCAGAGGCCTTGATTTATTTCTCTCGTATTTCCCTAGCCTTTTGTGTTCCTCAATGTCTTTCCTACAGATTTCCTCTGATACTTCCTTCAGTATGTTCATTACATTTGCCATCTCCTTTTTCTCTCTCAAAATCTTACTTTTTATTTCCTCCTCAATACCAGTGATTACTGTTGATTTGTTGATGTCTGCTGAATCTTTGACCAGTTTTGGATTGTTTTCTTTACTTCCCTTTTAACGCTTCAACTTCTGCTTCTTTCTTTACTTTCACCACTTCAGCATACGTGGTTTCCACATCATTTTTGTAGCTTTGCATCGGTTCATTCACCTGGGTTATCTTCTCAGTATCACTGCTATGATCTATCAGAGTGCTCGCCTGTCTAATTATCTCTGTATCATTTTTGAACTCTTCCATAATACTCTTATGGTTGACAACTGTGCTTGCCATTTCACTAATCTTCCTTCTGAGTGCAGCAACCTCAACTAAATGCTCCTCTATTGTTGTGTCTTTCCTGTTAACTTCCTTTACTAATTTTTCATTTTCCTCCTTCTGCATGTGCAACTGCTTTTTAATTTCAACCATTTCACTCTGAAATGCCTTCTCTAATCTGTGCACCAACTTATTGTACATCCCCATTTCCACCAGTTCCGAGTAGAAATTATCATCCTGCTTTCTACCTTTATCCCTTTTCTTAATTCCTTCCATATTTACTTTACTAAACATGGTGCTCATCTTGTGGTACTATGAGAAGAATGTACTTACAGTTACATTCCTGCACTCCGTAGCCAAAACACTAAACAGCTGATTTGCTTGTTCGGCGCATCTGCACTATTTGTTGTATTCTGCTTTTGGTGCTCATCTTGTGGTACTATGAGAAGAATGTACTTACAGTTACATTCCTGCACTCCATAGCCAAAACACTAAACAGCTGATTTGCTTGTTCGGCGCATCTGCACTATTTGTTGTATTCTGTTTTTGGAACAACACTTTGTACTTAAACTTTCTCTTTTATATTAGAACAATATTTAGTTGGACCTAGTACAGAGCTTGACTCATGTAAAGATACTTTTTAGGTATGGGCCATATGGAGCCAATTTGGCTTGGTAGAGCAGAGCGGCACATCTCGTCTCTCCCCTGTTTCCCATGTATTTACCTAATTGTGATATACAGGAAATGAGCTACGCTCATGGGGTCCCAACGCTGTTTCTCAATAAGTCAAATTTTGCCTTAAACTCATTTAAGTTTTTAGACTGGACAATCTCTTTGTCCAGGCTATTCCACAGGTCTATGCATCTATACGGAAAACTATATTTCTTGATGCCCTTCGAGCAGCTTGGCTTCTTTAGTTTCATTCCATGTCCTCTTGTTACTCTGTCATCCCACACAAACAGATTTTCTCTGTCAATTTTTTCTACTCCTATCATGATCCTGAACACTGCAATCATGTCGCCCCTCTCTCTCCTTTCCTCTAAGGATGGCAAATCCAGCCTTTCTAGCCTCTCACTGTATGACAGATCTGCCAGACTGGGGACCATCTTGGTTGCTGTTCTTTGTATTCTCTCAATCTTGGTTATATCTTTCTTTTTGTGTGGGCACCACACTACTGCTACATATTCTAACCTGGGCCGGATCATGGCTACTATCAATTTTTTCATCACCTCTTCATCCATGTAATGAAATGCCACTCTTATATTGGTCAAGAGTTTATGTGTCTCTCTCACTATCTTATTTATGTGCTTTTCAGGTGACAAACTATCCTGGACCAGCAATCCCAAATCTTTCTCTTCTCTCGCTTTTCTAACTGGTTCATTACCCATCAAATAATTCAATGATGGCCTCTTGGTACTTTTACCCATTTCTAATATTTTACATTTTTTTGCGTTGAATTTCATTTCCCACATCTGACTCCAATCATGTATCCTATCCAGATCCTCCTGTAGCATTTTACAGTCCTCTTCAACCTCTACCTTTCTCAAGATCTTTGCATCATCAGCAAACAGGCTTGCGTAGCTGTTCACTCCATCTACCATATCATTTACGTAAATCAAGAACATTACTGGTGCCAACACCGAGCCCTGTGGGACACCACTTGTTACTTCCCTCCATCCAGATGTCCTATCCTTTATTACTGTCCTCATTTGTCTGTCACTCAAAAAGTCTCTCATCCATTCCAGGAGTCTTCCCTTCAGTCCTCCTATATGCTCTACTTTCCATAACAGTCTCTTGTGGGGCACCTTGTCGAAGGCCTTCTCCATATCTAAGTACACACAATCCACCCAACCATCTCTCTCCTGCAGCACGTCAATCGCCCTTGAGTAAAAGCTCAACAAGTTGGAAACACATGATCTTCCACTTCTGAATCCAAAATGACTTTCAGTCAAAATATTCATCTCTTCCAAGTATTTTATCCATCTATCTTTCAGGATTCTCTCACACAATTTCGCAACCATGCTGGTTAGGGACACTGGTCTATAATTCAGGGGTTCTTCCTTGTTTCCTCCCTTATAGATTGGCACCACATTTGCCCTCTTCCATTCCCGAGGCACTTTCCCCTCTTCCAAGGAGCACACAATTAAATTGTGAATCTTATCCACCAGTTGTTCTCTGCATTCCTTCAGCACCCAATTAGAGATTCCATCCGGTCCTGGGGCTTTCCTTACATCTTGAGTTCCCAGTAATTTATAAACTTCCTGCACTTCCACTTTTATATCTTTTATCACTACATTTCTAATCACTCCCTCTCCTTCCACAAACTCCCTTTCCTTAGTGAAAACTGATTGGAAACATTTGTTCATTACTTCAGCTTGCATTACTGCATCCTTGTAGACCTCTCCTTCTACTTTCAGTTTGGTGATTCCTTCCCTTTGCTTCAATTTGCCATTAACAAATCTATAAAACAATTTGGGTTCATCCTTACATTTGTCAATTATACCTTTTTCAAAGTTCCTTTCTTCCTCTCTACGTATTCTTGTATATTCATTTCTAGTTCTTTTATATTCTTCCTTTGCTCTGATATTACCTCTCTTTCTCCGTTTGTTCCATGCCATGTCCCTCTCTTTTTTCGCTATCATACACCTTCTATTAAACCACACCTTTTTCCTGTTTTCTTTCCCACTTACTCTTGGCACATATTTTTCCACTCCCAAATTGTAGAGGTCTAAAAAGATATCCCACTTCCTCTGTATCTCTCTTGTTTCTCTGAATTTTCTCCAGTCTGCATTTTCAAAAAATTTTCTCAATTCTGCAAAGTTTGTTTTCCCAAAGTTGTATCTTCCTTGCCTATAAAGCTCATCTCTTGGCACCACGTTCCCTTTTATCATCTGGAACTCAATGACCACATGATCACTATTTCCTATAGGACACAGATAATTTAAAGCTTCAAAAACATCAGGTTCTTTGGATAGTAGCAAATCTAATCTTGCTGGTGTGTCATTACCTCTGAATCGTGTCTCTTCTTTAACCCACTACGTCATTACATTATTCATTGCTGTATTTAACAATTTAGTGCCCCACGAATCTTCGCTGCCTCCTGAGTCCCATTCCTCCAAGTTCACCTCTTTACAATTAAAGTCACCCATTAGGATTATATTGTTGCTTTCCTCGATCACTTTCTGTAGATAACTAACCATGTCTGACAACATCTCCTGGTATTCATCGTCATTCCATGCTCTCGTCTTAGGGGGAACATATACCACTGCCATATCTTTCTTACCATTCTCCCCAGTTTCTAATTTCATATTTATCGCCTCGACCCTGCCCTCTGCCATTTCCACAGTATCTACATTTATATTGTCCTTCACTGCTATCATCACTCCTCCCCTCATTTTTTCTTTTCTGTCTCTTCTCCATAATTTGTATTTCCCACCTTCCATATGAATATCAGTATCTTCTTTCAAGTTAGTCTCTACAAAGCACATAACATCAGGTTCGTGTACCCTAAAAAAATCATTGACTTCTAACCTTGCCGATATTAGTCCATCAATGTTTGTGTACGCCACTTTCAAACTTTTTTCATCATTTTTTATACTCTCGTCTCACCTTCCCCCTGTCGGTACCACTTTCTCAATTTCTGGTCCATAACTCTCCAATAGAACTCTGTCTTCTCTTTCTCCGTTCGATGTTCGTTTTTTTTCTTTGCTTCCTTTACTGACTCCTTTAATTTAGCTCTTTCCTCTTCATTTGCATCTCTCCTAATCCAAACATTTTTAAACCCCTCTTTATCTGACAATTTCCACGTTCTACTTATGATTTCATTCACTATTACTTGAGACTTAAACTTTACTTTCAAAGGCGTTGCCCCACCATCCTCATACTTTCCTAACCTAAACACTTCTTCAATCTCTTCTTGGGCTTCATTGTTTCCCTCCATAACCACTGATATTATTTCTTTAGCCTTGCTCAGTTCCTCTCTCTCTCTTTCAGATCTTACTGTCACTAGTTTTTCTTTTATTCCTGATATTATCACACATTTTTCCTTATCTGCTACATCCCTGACCAAAGATTCTCTACCACTTCCTTCTCCACTTTTTCCTTACTTTGTTGTTCCATGATCTCCTTCAAATTTACATTTCCTTCCTCCTGTATTTTCTTCCACCCCTTATGTTGCTCCTTCATTTCCTGAATATGCTCATCTTGCCTCCTCGATTTTGATTCGTACTCATCTAGTTCACTTTTTATTCTGTCCCTTTCTTCTTCCAACCTCTTATTCTCCCTCTAGAGCTGTTTTATTTAATTTGATGCGGACTCATTACTCACCTTTAATTCTGTGACTTCTTTTTCTTGTTCTTCACTACGTGTGTTAACTTTTTCCAATTTACTCTGAAGGACTTTGATCTCTCTCTCCTGCTCTAAGGTCCGTTCCTGTAACTCTCTAATTACTTCCCATACCTTTTTTAACTCCTGGACATTCCTCTCCGTCATTTTCTCTACTCCTGCTACTCTTGTTTGTTGCAGCTTATCTCTTCCTTTACCAACATTTTCTTCGGAGAAGCCCACAAATTCCCCCTCGCCAGTTGTAAACAATCTTCCGTCTCTCTCCGCCATGATACAACCATATGGAAACTTATTTTTTCACTGTCTTGTATTTTTAGGGCCGAAACCAGCGGTTTTTTTTAACTAATATCCGACGGGACCACCACTCACGCATTCAACCACATAATCACAATAGGCTGTCTTCTTTTCGCCGCTGGTTCAGCGATTATTTCTCTCGATCCAGGAGCAGCTCCAACTCCAACTCTCTCCACGTGTGTGTGTGTATTTACCTAATTGTATTTACCTAATTGTGATATACAGGAAATGAGCTACGCTCGTGGGGTCCCGTCTCTGTTTCTCAATAAGTCAAATTTAGCTTTAAACTCGTTTAAGTTTTTAGACTGGACGATCTCTTTGTCCAGTCTATTCCACAGGTCTATGCATCTATACGGAAAACTATATTTCTTGATGTCCTTCAAGCAGCGCGGCTTCTTCAGTTTCAGTCCATGTCCTCTTGTTGCTCTCTTATCCCATAAAAACAGATCTTCTCTATCAATTGTATCTACTCCTATCATGGTCCTGAGCACTGCAATCATGTCACCCCTCTCTCTCCTTTCCTCTAAAGATGGCAAATCCAGCCTTTCTAGCCTCTCACTATATGACAGATCTGCCAAACTGGGGACCATCTTGGTTGCTGTTCTTTGTATTCTCTCAATCTTGTTTATATCTTTCTTTTTGTGTGGGGACCACACTACTGCCGCATATTCTAACCTGGGGCGGATCATGGCCACTATCAGTTTTTTCATCATCTCTTCATTCATGTAATGGAATGCCACTCTTATGTTGGTCAAGAGTTTATATGTCTCTCTAACTATCTTGTTGATGTGTTTTTCAGGTGACAAACTATCCTGGAACAGCACTCCTAAATCTTTCTCTTCTCTCGCTTTTGTGATTGGTTCATTACCCATCATATAGTTCAGTGATGGTCTCTTGGTGCTTTTACCCATTTCCAATATTTTACATTTTTTTGCGTTGAATTTCATTTCCCACATCCGGCTCCAGTCATGTATCCTATCCAGATCCTCCTGCAGCATTTTACAGTCCTCCTCAACCTCTACCTTCCTCAAGATCTTGGCATCATCAGCAAACAGACTTGCATAACTGTTTACTCCATCTACCATATCATTTATGTAAATCAGGAACATTACTGGTGCCAACACCGAGCCCTGTGGGACACCACTTGTTACTTCTCTCCATCCAGACATCCTGTCCTTTATTACTGTCCTCATTTGTCTGTCTCTCAAAAAGTCTTTCATCCATTCCAGGAGGTTACCCTTCAGTCCTCCTATATGCTCTAGTTTCCACATTAGTCTCTTATGGGGTACCTTGTCAAAGGCCTTCTCCAAATCTAAATATACACAATCCACCCAACCGTCTCTCTCCTGCAGCACATCAATCGCTCTTGAGTAAAAGCTCAACAAGTTGGAAACACATGACCTTCCACTTCTAAATCCAAACTGACTTTCAGTCAAAATATTCATCTCTTCCAGATATTTTATCCACCTATCTTTCAGAACCTTCTCACACAATTTTGCAACCATGCTGGTTAGGGACACTGGTCTATAGTTCAGGGGTTCTTCCTTGTTTCCTCTCTTATAAATTGGTACCACATTTGCTCTCTTCCATTCCCGAGGCACTTTCCCTTCTTCCAGCGAACACACAATTAAACTGTGAATCTTACCTGCCAGTTGGTCTCTGCATTCCTTCAGTACCCAATTTGAAATTCCATCTGGTCCTGGGGCTTTCCTTACATCTTGAGTTTCCAGTAATTTGTACACTTCCTGTACTTCCACTTTTATATCTTTTATCACTACACTCCTAGTCACTCCTTCCCCCTCCACAAACTCCCCTTCATTAGTAAAAACTGATTGGAAACGTTTGTTCATTATTTCAGCTTGCATTGCCGCATCATTATAGACCTCTCATTCTACTTTCAGTTTGGTGATTCCTTCCTTTTGCTTCAATTTGCCATTAACAAATCTATAAAACAGTTTGGGTTCATCCTTACATTTGTCGATTATACCTTTTTCAAAGTTCCTTTCTTCCTCTCTACGAATTCTTGTATATTCATTTCTAGTTCTTTTATATTCTTCCTTTGTTCTGTCATTACCTCTCTTTCTCCATTTGCTCCATGCCATGTTCCTCTCTTTTTTTGCTATAATACACCTTCTATTAAACCACTCCTTTTTCCTGTATTCTTTCCCACTTACTCTTGGAACATATTTATCCACTCCTGAATTATAGAGGTCTAGAAAGATATCCCACTTCCTCTGAATCTCTCTTGTTTCTCTGAATTTTCTCCAATCTGCATTTTCAAAAAATTTACTCAATTCTGTAAAGTTTGCTTTCTCAAAGTTGTACCTTCCCTGCCTATGGAGCTCATCTCTTGGCACCACGTTCCCTATTATCATCTGGAACTCAATGACCACATGATCACTTTTTCCCATAGGACACATATATTTCAAGGATTCAATTACGTCAGGTTCTTTGGTTAGCAGTAAATCTAATCTTGCTGGGGTGTCATCACCTCGGAATCTTGTCTCTTCTTTGACCCACTGCGTCATTACATTATTCATCACAATGTGTGTGTGTGTGTGTGTGTAACTCACCTCACCGATCGGTCAGGATCACTTGATGGTAGTGATCGTCAGCTTTTACCCTCCCGGAGGGGAGCTGAGAGCTCATATAGTCCGATCTATGGGCAAGGCTGTGACCTTCACACACGCACACACCCATCCCCTTGCTCAAGGGGGACAGTAACCACCCACTTCGTCAGTGAAACTTTTTGTAACCTGAACGAGGCGCGAACTCCCATCTATCACATGGCAAGCGAGAACGCTACCACTGCGCCACTGTGTATGTGTATGTGTGTGTGTGTGTGTGTGTGTTTCGTTTCATTTCGTTTTTGAAGGCTCCAACATGCTTGCATGTGTCGGCCTTGGTCACCTAATGGCGGCTCTCCACGCTGCTCGATCTCTGGCAGCCTCCCTATTCAGTCCCTTAACCCTTAA
>JAGKTI010041297.1:0-10270 GCA_018397915.1 Birgus latro
AAAACGAAAACGAAATATTACCATGCTTTGCGTAAGAGATATTTCGGCAATTTGATTGTAGATTTCGTTATCAATGTTGAGTGGCTGACCGGGTGGACAATAAATTACCGCAATGGTGATTTTATGACAAGATTCATTTTTTAGCTGAATGTAAATAGTGTCAATGTTTTCAATACATGGCTTGGTAATTTCAACTGGATGAAATCCTGATTTAATGTATAACAACACACCGCCCCTTGTTCGATTCTTCCTTTCGCTACTGAAAATGTGATAGCCTGGTAAATTAAAATCTGCTAGAAAATCTCTCTGTTCTGTATCTAGCCACGATTCTGTTATACCAATTACATCATAATCGTCGGTAAAGACAAGGGCCTCTAAATCAGAAAATTTATTACGTAGACTATGCGCATTAAAAAGAATAGCTTTAATATGTTTTCCAATGTGAGGAGCTTCCATTACATACTGATTTGTTGGGCTATATGTCATCTACGTTTGCCTCCCGTGATGTCTCTCTTTTCTCTAGAAAAAACTTACAGCATCACTAAGCAAACGACCAAGATGGGCAGAACCAACAGCATTCAAGTGCAGTCCATCATTCGCAAATAGTGTTCGCTGCTCGTAAAACTGGTTCCACGTGTCGATGTACTCAACTCCTTCCTGTACGCAAAGTAAGTTGTGGTTGTGCTCATAGGACTGAACGACTCCACGGACATAGCGACCTTGGGTTGGTAATCCCTCGGTAAATCACGATCCTCAGATATAACGAACTTCTGGACATAACGACCCACCCCTCCCCCCAATTAGTTCGTTATATCGAGGGTTTACTGTCTATCTGTTGGAAGCTCTCCATGCTGGTAAATATATAGCAGCCTCACTATTCAGGCCCATAACCCTGAGATCACTCTGTATGACCTCATCCCTTAGTCTTGTTCGGTATGCCTCTGGCATCTCTATCCTCAACATGCATAGTCTTCACACTCTTCACCCAGTTAACATCCTCCACCATTTCACCTGGCCAGACCACCACAATCTGCATCTTCTGATTACATCAATAATGAGTTCAAGACCCATCCTACCTCTCATATTGTCATTCCCAACTCTGACTCCACAGGTCTGTCATTCAAAAATGCACAACACATCCATCAAACCATCTTCATCTCAGTACACTTGAGCCTATGGATATCTTCCTCCTTCATCCCCTAAGTTTTGTTTCCATAAGGCTCCACACACACGCTGCATACAAGTGACCTTTAACTTTACGGGACAGCCTCCTCTGTGCCAGATGAGGTAACAACTCTCTGAACATCTTCCAACCATTACTAATCTTTGTGACTGAGCTGGTCCCAACTACACTACCTGCACATATCATATCGTCCTCTATTCACTGTACATGGCAGAACTACCCCAAGGCATTACTCCTGATACCTTCCAAGGCATCTACATGAACACAACGCTGTCTATAAATTTCATCTGTCAGCCTATATCCACGCTATTCCAAAAGTTCCATTCAGATAACTCATTTCAGTGGCTCTCACATGAGATGTGACTGTCCAGCAGTGGCCATGCTCTGCTTCCATACATCAGTTCAGAATTACAATACTGTACTGACATGCAATGGTTCTGTGTTGTACTACCATACTTAACTCTACTCCTTACTAATACCTACAGTGCGGTGATGGTTGTCCTCGAGGACGAGGATGAGCGCAGGGAGGGATGAGACACGCGAGGCCAGCGGACTGTAGAAAACCTTCATAGCTACAAGTCTGCCATCTACAACTGGGCCAGTGCATGGAAGGAAGTCTCCATCAAGATTCTGGAAAGAGGTTGGTCTTGTCTGATTCACGGAGCTGATGCAGTGCACAACTTTCTATGTTTTGACATGGATGACTTCCATGCACGTCTTCGTGTGGGTGACGACGATGTGGATGTGGACGAAGTGCATGAGTGGTTTGATGACGATGAGGGCGATCCTAGGTATCAGATCATGTCCAATATCAAGATCGCATCTTCAGTTGCCAGTACAAGTACCCAGCTTGAAGATTCCAATGAGGGCAGCAACAAAGATGTGGACTCCTCTAAGCACATCACTACTCCACCCATCCCCAAGCTGAGTGCACTCCGGGAACATGTGGAGTTCATCTTGGACTACCCAGAACACCCGGAGTGCGACAGGGAGATGGGGCCCCTGGGTCTTGTGGAGGAAGTGTGCGCTTTTAGGCAGCACATCATCAATCGCCAGAATCGTCGTTCCTTACATCAATCAATCATTGACAGTTTTTCAGGCCCGTTACCTCCGCCGTGCTCAGCCCTGGCTCCACACCACTGGCTCCCCAAGACAGGCCTTCCAGCTCCGAGCCACAGCCCAGCACGTCGGCCACAATGGAGTCGCCAGTAGATGTGAGTTTGCGGCTGTCTTCTTAGTCATCTGCAGTGGGTAGTCCATCACCACATCCCACCGATGAGCCCCTAGGCTGCCTGCAACACCTGCTCTCGGACTGTGAGAGCGACTAAGCAGCAAGAGCTCACCACTACACCATACGGGAATTTACATTTATGTCTATCTATCTATCTATTGCCAGACGCCTCAATCCCGAACGGGGTGGCCACAAACAAATCGCCTCCATGTCACTCTGTCCCCTGCCATTTCACTACATTTATGTGCGGTGAAAAAAAAGATGCTCAGTGTTAAACACAGAACTTAGAATTCATAGTGAAAAGACTCTGGTGGAAAGTGCTAATGAACACTGGTGAGCTTGAAGTGCAGCGCAAGTAAGAAAGAATGTGCAGTGTTATGAATTCAGAGTGCCAAGGAATTAGTGAACTGCAACAGTGGATTACTGTAGGTGCATCAGGTGCACCTTCATACTGTCAGTCTGAGAGGAGGCGGTGAGTTACTCCTCAAGATGACCACAGCCTTGTTATAAGTACCCTAACTACTGCAAAAATCCTAGTTTTGTTCTTTCCATTTCATTAATTTCATGCATAGGCTGTGAAAAAGGTGATCTTCATAATGACTTTCATGCCTGTTATCTATTTTCAGCATGCTGTCAAATGGTAAAAATTTGCCATAACTCTAAATCATCATTTTCTGGTACCAATCTACTCATTTCATGCTTTGTGTCCCATATTTGAGTGCATAAGCTGAGAAAAAGGTGATTTTTATAGTGATTTTCATTTCTGATACTTTCGGCATGCTGTTAACTGATGAACATCTTTGCCATACTCACCTCTAAACCATCATTTTCTGGTAACAATTTAATTTCATGGTTTGTATCCCATATTTTAGTACATAAGATGTGAGAAATGGTGATTTTCATAGTGATTTCCATGTCTGATGCTTACTTTCACTATGCTGTCAACATGTGAACATCTTTGCCATACTCACCTCTAAACCATCATTTTCTGGTAACAATTCATTCATTTCGTGCTTTGTATCCCATATTTTAGTGCATAAGATGTGAGAAAAGGGGATTTTCATACTGATTTCCATGTCCAATACTTATTTTCACTATGCTGACAAATGGTGAACATTTACCCCCTGGGGGTAGGGGGTTTTCAAGAATTCTCCCCCAGTATCTCTGCTTGTCGTAAGAGGCGACTAAAAGGGTTGGTGGTGGGTTAGTGCCCCACCCCGTAAAAACAACTAACTAAAAATACGAACAGCAAGCTTCGGACCAGGACAAACCAAAAGTTGACGACAAAGGAACGGACAAAGGACGAGATAAAGATTGCAACCTGGAATGTGAGGGGTATGAATGATGAGGTGAAAGAGATAGAGATTGTACAGGTGCTTGAGAGTGCGAAAGTGGATATATGTGGAATAACTGAAACTAAATGGCAAGGTGAGAGTGTGAGAGAATGGGAATATGGGTGGGGTATATGCGCAGGAGTGGGTGAGAATGAGAGGGCGAAAGAGGGAGTGTGTATTGTTGTGAGCAACAGGTGGAAGGAGAATGTAAGAGAGTATGGATCAGTTGGGTCAAGGACTGTGTGGGTAAGAGTGAAAGTTAGACTACAAATGTGGGCAATTGTGTGCGTATATCCGGCAACGCAAGATCGTGTAAGTAGAGTGAGAGAAGAGTTTTGGACAAATGTGGAAGCCTGCTTGGAAAAGTTTGAGAGGAATGAGAGAGTGTTTCTGATTGGAGATATGAATGGAAAAGTAGGGAATGAGAAGGTGGATGCAGTGGTTGGTGAGTGGGGTGTGCCTGCAGAGATGGATGACAATGGCAGTGCTTTAGTGGACATTTGTGCTGAGAGGGGGTTGGTGGTAGTTAATACCCTCTTCAGGCACAAAATGATCCATAGGTATACATGGCGAGTGGTGAGAAGAGAGGACCAGGGAATGAATGAACGGAAGGCAATGATTGACTGTGTGTGTCTGTGGATGAAAGGATGAGAAGATGCATAATGGATGCAAGAGTATATAGAGGTTGGGGGAGTGGACTTTCTGACCACCACTTGGTGGTGGCCAGAATCAGAGTCCAAACAAGATGGAGGAAGAGAAGAAGGGAAAGACAGGAGGAAGTATGTGTTACAAGGAGGGTAGAAAAGTTACAAGAGGATGGAATAAAGGCTGAATATAGAAGGGAAGTGGAGGAGCGATTGGGTAAATATAGACTGGAGCAGATGGGGGACGTGGAGGGTGTGTGCAAGGTATTCACAGAAAAAATCTGTGCAGCATGTGAGGTGGTGTGTGGGGTGAAGAGAAGACAAAAGGGGGTTCAGGGAACAGCATGGTGGACTGAAGAGGTGAGAGAGGCTGTGGCACAAAAGAAGAAAGCACATAATGAGTGGATGGGGAACAGGGGCAATGAAGAAGCTGAGAGACGGATGAGAGAGTTATATGTAGTGAGGAGGAGAGAGGTGAAAAGATTAGTAAGAGAGAGTAAGAAGAGAGTGGATGAGGAATTTGGAAGGAATTTGAGTGTAAAGTGGAGGGAATGTTAGAAAATGTTCTGGAAGGAGGTAAAGAGAACTAGACAGGGTGCCAACGAAGTCAGTGGGGGTGTGAAAGATAAAAATGGTAGATTACTAGTGGAGAAGGGAGAAAAAGTAAACAGATGGAGAGAACATTTTAATGAACTGTTGAACATAGAGAATGAAAGTGATGCAAGTATAAGTGGCTGGGGAATGGCAGGGAGAAGGAGGGTTGTGAGAAGGGAGGAAGAAATCACCAGGATGGAAGTGGTGGAAGCAATGAAGAAAGTTAAAATGGGGAAAGCCCCAGGAATTGATGGAGTGTGTGGTGAAATGCTGAAGCATGGGGGAGAGATAGTAATAGAATGGATGTGGAAGGTCTGCAGATTGGCTTGGGAGGAGGGTAGAGTCCCGGAGGATTGGAAGTCAGGTATAATTATTCCTCTGTACAAAGGAAAAGGGGAAAAAGCAGTGTGTGGTAATCATAGGGGCATTTGCCTTCTCAGTGTAATAGGAAAAATATATGGTAGGATACTTATTGACAGAGTTAGGGAAATTACTGAGGAATTAGTTGGAGAAGAACAAGGAGGTTTTAGGAAGGGAAGAGGTTATGTAGACCAGATATTCATTCTTAGATCCTTAGTGGAAAAGTTTCTAGAGAAGGGCAAGAAGTTGTATGCAGCCTTCATGGATCTGGAGAAACCATATGACAAGGTGGATAGACAAGGTTTGTGGAAGGTATTAAGAATATATGGAGTGGATGGGAAGTTGTTGAAGGCAGTGAAGAGTATGTATGAGGGTGCTAAGGCTGCAGTGCGTGTGGATGGCAAACTGAGTGAATCTTTCCATTTGAAGGTTGGATTGAAACAAGGATGTGTCATGTCTCCATGGTTGTTCAATCTGTATATGGATGGGGTTATAAAAGAGATACAAGGTCAGGCAGTGGATGTTGGAGCGGCCCTAGTGAGAGAGGGCAGTGTTTGGAAACTACCTGTACTGTTGTTTGCAGATGATACTGTGTTGTTGAGTGAAGACGAAGGGGAGCTGCAAGGCTTGGTAGATGAGTTTGGGAGTGTGTGTAAGAAACAGAATCTAAAGGTGAATGTGGGGAAGAGTAAAGTGATGGTCTTCGAGAGAAGTGAAGCCAGTGAGTGTACAGTGAGATTGGATGGGAAGGATATGGAGAATGTGAGTGAATTTAAGTACTTGGGCAGTGTGATGAGTAAGGATGGTAGTCTGGAGGGTGAAGTGCTCGAAAGGGTGCAGCAGGGAAGGAAGGTTGCTGGTTCGTTGAAAGCAGTGATAAGAAGCAGGGAGGTGAGCATGGAAGTGAAAAAGTTGTTACATGACAGTATTGCGATACCAACTCTGACATATGGAAGTGAAGCTTGGACCCTGTTGGAAGGACAAAAGTCAAGAGTGAGAACAGTGGAAATGAGTTATTTGAGAGGAGCATGTGGAGTCACATGGAGAGACAGACTAACAAATGAGGAAGTGAAGGAGCGTTGTGGTGTGGTTGAGGATGTGATGGGAAGCGTTAGGAGAAACACGTTAAGGTGGTTTGGGAATGTGGAGAGGATGGAGAGTGAAAGATTGACGAGGAGAGTGTATGTGAGTGAGGTGGAGGGGGCGAGAGGGAGGGGGAGGCCGAGGATGAGATGGAGGGATGGAGTGGAGAGGTATATGAAAGAGGGGGGTGTGAGTTGGGAGCGTGGTAGTGAAATGGCAGGGGACAGAGTGACATGGAGGCGATTTGTTTGTGGCCACCCCTTTCGGGATTGAGGCGTCTGGCAATAGATAGATAGACAGACCTGTAAATCATCATTTTCTGGTTAAATTTCATTTAATTCATGCTTTGTATCCATTATTTACGTGAACAGGGTCTTAAATAAGTGCATGCATGTCCGGTAGGTAGGTATTAGGTCATTTTCTGAGTTAGGTATGGTTAGGGTCTGAAAGTACCGGTGCAGGAGCTTCGGGGCCAGTATCCGGACAGGACCAATTTCTGGACATGCCTTTGGCTCTATTACTTCGGATAATGGAGGGATTACTGTATCTATATCTGTATCTATCTTACTCTGTATATCTATATCTGTATCTATCTTACTTTATATATCTCTCTATCTATAGCCCGACGCCCTGATCCCGCAAGGGTGGCCGCAGACAAAACGCCTCCAAGTCGCTCTGTCACCCACCATTTGCCTACCCTCCCTCCAGCTCACTCCCCCCTCCCTCACATACCTCTCAACTCCATCCCTCCACCTCATTCTCGGCCTTCCCCTCCTTCTCCCTCCCTCCACCCCACCTGCATACACCCTCTTAGTCAGAGTTTCATTCTCCATTCTCTCCACATGTCCAAACCACCTCAGTGTATTTCTCCTAATCTTCTCAACCACATCCACCCCACAACGTTCCTTCACTTCTTCATTCGTCAACCTGTCCCTCCATGTCACTCCACATGCTCCTCTCAAGTAACTCATTTCCACTGCTCTAACTCTTGACTTGTTACCCTCTAGCAAGGTCCACGCCTTGCTTCCATATGTCAGGGTAGGGATGATTATACTATCAAGCAGTGACTTCTTGACTTCCATACTCACCTCCCTATTTCTCATCACTACTTTCAATGAACCAACAACCTTCCTTCCCTGCTGTACCCTTTCAAGTATTTCATCCCCAAAACTTCCATCCTTACTCATCACACTGCCCAAGTACTTGAATGCACTCACATTCTCCATATCCTCACCATCCAACCTCACTGTGCATTCTGTGACTTCATTCCTCTCAAACACCATAACTTTACTCTTGTTCACATTGACTTTCAGATTCCTCTTCTTACACACTGTCCCAAATTCATTCACCAAACCTTGCAACTCCCCTTTATCTTCACTCAACAATACTGTATCATCAGCAAACAACAACACCGGAATCTTCCACATCTCGCCCTCATTCATTAGAGCCACCCCCACATCCACTGCCCTACCTTGCACCTCCTTTACAACCCCATCCATGTATATATTAAACAGCCATGGAGACATCACACAACTCTGTTTCAGTCCCACTTTCAGATCAAAGAACTCACTTAACTCACCATCCACTCGCACAGTAGCACTAGCTCCTTCGTACATGCTCTTCACAGCACTCAACAATTTCCCCTCCACTCCATATATTCTTAATACCTTCCACAAACCTTGCCTATCTATTCTGTCATAAGCTTTCTCCAAGTCCATGAAGGCAGCATACACTTTCTTTCCCTTCTCTAGATACTTCTCCATTAAACATCTTAGAACAAATACCTGATCTACACACCCTTTTCCCTTCCTAAATCCCCCTTGTTCTTCTCCAACTAACTCCTCTGTTATATGCCTAACCCTATCAATAAGTATTCTGCCATATATCTTTCCAGTCACACTAAGAAGGCAAATACCCCTATGGATACCACATACTTCTCTCTCCCCTTTTCCTTTATATAAAGGAACAATTATACCTGATTTCCAGTCCTCTGGAACCCTTCCCTCTTCCCAAGCCAATCTACACAACTTCCATATCCATTCCACAACAATCTCACCCCCATACTTCAGCATTTCACCACACACTCCATCAATTCCTGGGGCCTTTCCCATCTTGATCTTCTTCAATGCTTCCACTACTTCCACCCTACTGATCTCTTCCTCCCTCCTCTCACCTCTTCTTCTCCCAGCCATTCCCCAACCACTTATACTTGCTCTGCTCTCACTCTCTACATTCAACAAATCCTCAAAGTGCTCCTTCCATCTCCTCAATTTCTCTCTCTTCTCCACCAGCAATCTATTATTCCCATCTTTCACTCCCCTACTATTTCCCCTTTCACACTGCTTACTTTCATTACCTCCTTCCAAAACAATTTCTTACTCTCCCTCCATTCTACACTCAGATTCCTCCCAAACTCCTCATCCACTTTCTTTTTACTCTCCTTCACCAGTCTCTTCACCTCTCTTCTCCAGCTCACATATACCTCTCTTCTCTCTCTCATTTTCTCCCCTACCTCTGCTCGCCAGCCATTCACGAGTTTCTCCGGAAACTCTGAGAAATGCACGCTTATGCAATTCTAAGCATAAAATACTCTATAAGTATAATGTAATGGTTTACAAGTGGGGAAATTTTCAAATCTGATATACGTGAATGGGAGGCGGCTAGGCTGGTGGCGGCCTTGCTGTGTTGCCAAGTTCCTCAATTTTCTTTTAAATTTTACACATTGTTCTCAGTCTGAATGAAACTATTCTTTCATTAATCGTCAGGCAACTAATTGTTCTACATAGAAGAGTATGTCACTTTAAAGTGACAAATAAATCTACTATTGAAGGAGTAAACATGGCCAAGATGCCATACCAGTGATACTAGATGATGTACATCAGAGCATACCGACAGTTCCTGCCAAGTGCTAGCGAGTGTGGCAGGCCTATTTATTCCAGAGACAGTTTCACCCACATTCCGCTACAATGCCATTCACTTTTACAAACGTGGAGTATACAGATATGATTTTTATCTATGGGTTCTGCAGTGGCAACGCTGAAGCATCAGCAAGAGAAAACAGACGGAAATATCCAAACAGGAGCCCAGATGCAAAAGTGTTTTATCACGTATACATGGGTAGGGAAGTGGAAGTACGACGCATAGCAGGAATGATACACTGCTGCCCTAGCATCAGTACAAGAAGAATTTCATTCCTACTTAGTGTTCCACAAGCGAAGGTATGAAGGACATTAAAGCGGGAAGGTCTGTACCCATATCACATACAACAAGGTTAGCATCTACAACCCGGGAATTCTGCTCAACGACTTTATTGCTGTACTTGGCTAGCAGATCATCCTCAGCTGTGCAAGTTCATTTTATACATTGATGAAGCCATATTTACCCGCAGTGGATCATATAATACTTGTAATGCACATTGGCGGTCAAGAGAAAATCCCAAGGAAACAATTGAACGGAACTTTAAACCTCGGTTTTCAGTTAATGTGTGTTGCGGTATGATTGACAACCAGCTGACTGGACTTCATATCTATGAAGGGAGGTTTACAGGAGATGTCTATGTTAATTTTCTCAGAGATGAACTTCCCTTCTTACTTAAAGATGTGCCTCTGAAGACATGGCGACGTATCATTTTTCAACATGATGGGGCGCCTCCCATTCACATAATTACGTCAGATTTGAAAATTTCCCCACTTGTAAACCATAACATGAAACACCTATACTTACAGAGTATTTTATGCTTAGAATTGCATAAGTTTGCATTTCCCAGAGTTTCCGGAGAAACTCGTGAATCACCCTGTGTCTGTTGCGTATATGTACGCAACGATCTATCTTGCTCTCGTGT
>JAGKTI010041298.1:0-10270 GCA_018397915.1 Birgus latro
CACACACACACACACACACACACACACACACACACACACGGCTTAAACAAGGGCTTATCTGCGTGGTATATCATCTTACACCACAGTCACTTTGTACTCCTTTTCTGGACAGGTAGGGAAGTCCACCAGCACCTTTCCTTATCAGATCACTTCAGCATACGACAGGGGTGGGATTCGCAGGCATACAATCGCTTCCCTCTCGTAACTCAGCCTTGTTTTTGCAGGATGATTCTTCACCCTCCCTTCCCTGTCCTCCATGAAGAAAACACGTAACCTACGATAATTTTCCTCTCGTAACTAAGACTTCTTTTCTGTAGGAGGAACCGTGGACATGGGAAAATGGTGCAGCCTCTTTTCCTTGTTCCTCCTCTAAAAACAAATCTAAGTTACAACAGGGAATAGATTGTAAATTTATCCGAGACTCTTACGCCAGGTTAAAATTCTCTTATATATATTTTTTGCAGTGTATGTCGATTAAAAAAAATAGATTGTTAACCTACATGACAATAAAGAGCTGTAATATGGAAAATAGAGCCAGAGACAATCTATAGAGGAATACATGACACCACAGCCTTAGTGATAAATTCGCCATATTACTCCTTGTTATGGTCTTGTGTGCTGTTTCCGTTCTTCTCATATCAACATAATTTGCATCAGGGGCATACATGACAGTATTATTAAAGAGCAGTTTTAAAAATGTGAAATGAAAGAAAAAAACAAAACAGCCGTGACAGAGGTGAAGAAAGGCTCATAAACTGACAAGATGAAGCTGCAAAAGGACATAAGGCGTGGTTTATACTCGTGCTGACAGCCACCACCAATCACACACACATTACATCTCAGCCACAGCCTCTCCTCAGCACAGGTCTTCCCCAGCACCCAGGCTACACTTACTCGCTTCAGATGACTTTGTGCTATTATTCTCCCTACTACCCGACTGTTGTACTGAGCTTTGGGGATTTTCCATTAACTGAGATTGCTGCTACCGGCCTCACTGTGCAGGGATTCCCCAAAGGTAAATATAATCGTCTGGAGTCAACAAGACTGAAATAAATACAAGAGCACAAGACAGATGCAGGACCACCAACGCCATGATATGGCACATCGCTGAAGTATTCGGGAGTAAAGCGCCTTGAGTCCGAAAATCCTTGGGGTGAGACTAACTTACAGGGTTGCTCGAAGAGATGCTCCCACATCAGAAGAAGGGAAAAAAAAAACATGTCATGGTCGTCAATGGGTTAAGATACGACGTGCAGGGCAGGTTGCTGCAGAGAAGATGGTGTGGTATACGTAGGTGTCGTGCAGGTGTTGTTGTCAGTCGTATTGTCTATTATTTCTCAGGAAGGCGGTCGTTGCTTCACGGTCAGGTTATGTCGGTAAAGTTGGTCTGGGTGTTATGTCTGTTGTCGTTTTGATGGTTCACTGACGTAACGTTAAATCCGCGAAGCGCCAAAACTTAAAGAGATGGCCACTCAAAAGCAGCCCACCCGTGATGCCATATGACTGTAATCTAAATCGGCTCTGGAAAGTGCACGGGGAGGCTGTGATGATACTCGTCCATACTGTGGATTTAGCGTCATTGTGGCGGCTGCTGAAGCAAGTTTAGTGATATGTGTGGCTTTGGATTTGGCAACCCTATTGTTACTTGGTCGTGTTGCCCTCTTGAACAGCTGCCTTGACCCTTCTCCTTTCATTCTGTACCACTGACATCACACCGCCTACACACTGTTGTCTCACGCTCCTACGCACGGCATTCTCGTCCATCTCCTTGGAGGTCACATGTAAATACAATAAAGTTATTCAGGAAAAGTTGATGTTGACAAATTTTAACGCTGTCATGTCGCGACAACTCTACTCTGTTCCAGCTGACGCCAGACGGTTTTGCTCAGCAGTGTGAGTCACAGGCGCCTAAATATGTTCCTATTGTCACCGTAAAACCTCTCATAGTAGGAATAACTCTAGCATTGCATTCCATCTAACTCTGTACAACTGTATTCAGCTAAGAGTAAGTAATCGGACTTTGAGAGTTAACATGCATTGCCCACGGACTCAACAAGGCACTTGCACCGTTTTTAAAATGGTTAGAGACAAGGCACTGACAATATTTTCGAAGAGTCTCTCTTAGATGCCAGCGAGAGTGGCTATTTTTGCCAAAATATCACGTTTTTATTTATGCACCGCGGACAGTGACGTCACCTCTTAGCAAGCGAGGCACCTAATAAGTGACGTGACCACTACATCACCCAGTCAGTGCTTGTCACCTTGAAAATCTTTTTCTTTATTTATTTATTCATTCATTCATCTATAATCAATTTCTTATGTTATGACTGCTAAACCTGGAATAAGATGGACTTCGATTGCTTGTCAAGTCGTCGGGGATTTTAACACTCCTATACCTTATTACAGGACACACACACCTCCACTATATCCACCTCACTGGCACTGATGATTGTGGTGAGAGGGAATGGGGCGTCTGTCATAAAGGATTACAAGGATATATGTATATTTCTTAGGGCTTTGAGGTGAGACAACAGGCTGGCTATGCGTAACTCATACCACGGACTGCTGGCTTATTTTGCCCTCGTGTGTGTGTGTGTGTGTGTGTGTGTGTGTGTGTGTGTGTGTGTGTGTGTGTGTGTGTGTACAAGTCCAAGACATAAGCCTGTGTGTGTGTGTGTGTGTGTGTGTGTGTGTGTGTGTGTGTGTGTGTGTGTAGGAGGCTGAGCGCAAAGCCAGTATTGACAAAAACTGGGGCAAATGACAGGGTAGGAAGGACAAAGCGGGAAGAAAGGAAGGATTACCACTAAGCCAGGATAAGACAACAAGAAGCTTATTTTTTTTTTCCTGGCGGTCTCCCTGGATGAGATACAAGGATATGGCGCTGAACGAGAGACACAGGAGAGGAGTTAGTGAGTGGTGTGATGGGGAACACAAAAGAAACTGACACTTGCCACGCACCTGCCACACAAAACAGGGAGCTAAGCAGGACTGTGGTGGGTGGGGTGTGGTGTGGTGTCATGGAGGGTGGTGTGGTGTGGTGTGGTGTGGTGTGGTGTGGTGTGGTGTGGTGTGGTGTGGTGTGGTGTGGTGTGGTGTGGGTGAGGGATGGTGTGTTGTGCTGCGGTGTAGTGTGGTGGAGAGGGGTGGGATGGTGTGGGGTGCGGAAGGGGACTAAGAGTTAAGGTAATGTGGTGTGACGTGTGGTGTAAGCGGGGAATTGACCCTCTAATGGCCGGCACAACTCTAGTAATCTATTCCAGCTAACGCCAGACGATTTCGTTCAGTTGAGAGTGAGTGACAGGAGCCAAAGAGTGCCAAGTGGAGAGAAATAACGCGATGAGGGGAAAAAAAATAACCTAGGTAGCTTGGTGTGTTTACATTGGGTCGGTTGAGGAAGCCCCCTAATACCTTTTCCTAAGCGATTTATTTTGTTTATTACTCCTTCCTGTCCTATTCTGTTACATAAATCCTTCCAATATCGCCACACTGCATAAATAGCAAACAAAAGAATATTAATCAACTACCCATATCCAAAAATAAATCACTATGGAAGAGGTGTTTGGGAGCTTCCTTAACCGATTCAAACAAGACTCTCTGGGATGGCATAGTTATCAGATTATGAAGATGATGATGAATTAGCGTTGCAGTCTGGTGCTACGATGATCTGATAGGAAGTAACAAAGCTTCTCTTTATCGTCATATGTGTCTGTATTTCCTACTTCCTATGACCACCAGTCTTTCAAACGCAGTGTGTCCAGGCATCTCGAATTGAACGGATCTTGAATGTGGCTCTCTTCCGTACTGTTTTTGTTCATTTTTGGAAGGAACAGTTTGCGGGCCCACGGCCTTTGGTTCCTTCTTCCTTGCATTAAAAAAAAAAATGTTATTGGAGAGTAGTAATGAATTATGATGATGATGAATTATCGTGTGGGGGCAGAGGAAAATGAAGAGGAAATGATAAGGCACGTTATTGTCGCAAGATTCATAGCAGTTATCTTAGCGGGGTGAGTAATGAATGAAGAACGTGATGATGATGATGATGGTACTGATGTTAGGGGGAAAATGTACAGGAAGTATGGCAGTGTGTTATTACTGTCAAGGTGCACCGTAGTTATCTCAGAGCAGTAATTAACACGGTTGCTCTTGTCACAGTTATTTGCAGTTACAAGATGTCTGGGTGAGCGTAACTCCTTGCATGTGCTTGTGTTTGGACGGGGGGCTTAGTGCGTCGATGGTGCTTGTGTTTGTGTTTGGATGCTGCTTGCGTTTGGGTGTTTGTTTGCGTTTGGATGTTGCTTGTGTTTGTGTCTGGGTGTTTGTGTTTGTGTGCTGCTTGTGACTGTGTTTGCATGTTGCTTGTGTTTGTGTTTGGATTTTTGTGTTTGTATCTGGATGTTGCTTGTGCTTGTGTTTGGATGTTGCTTGAGTTTGTGTTTGTGTCTGGATGTTGTTGAATTTGTGTTTGGATGTTGCTTGTGTTTCTGTTTGGATGTTGTTTGTGTTTGTGTTTGGATGTTGCTTGTGTTTGTGTTTGGATGTTGCTTGTGTTTGTTTTTGGATGTTGTTTGTGTTTGTCTCTGGATGCTGCTTGTGTTTGTTTTTGGATGTTGTTTGTGTTTGGGTGTTTGTGTTTGGATGTTGTCTGTGTTTGTGTTTGGATGTTGTTTGTGTTTGGATGTTGTTTGTGTTTGTGTTTTCATGTTGCTTGTGTTTGTGTTTGGATATTGCTTGTGCTTGTGTTTGGATGTTGTTTGTGTTTGGATGTTGCTTGTGCTTGTGTTTGGATGTTGCTTGTGCTTGTGTTTGGATGCTGCCTTTGTTTATATTTGTGCTCGGATGTTATTTGTGTTTGTGGGCATGGCTGAATGTTGTTTGTTTGTGTGTTTGTTTGTGTGTGTGTGTTGGAGTTTATCCGGTGTTTGTGCTTTTGTTTGGATGGTATGGCTGGAAATAACACGTTGTCTACTGGTGATAAGGAAGGAGGGATGATAAGATATTACACACCCAGTGAATATGTAAATACCTGGGATGATATCAGCACAAATATTATGATCCCTTACCAACACCACACGCACCTTCCAATCTGTAACAACTACCAACATCACAACAACTACCACTATCACAACGACTACCACCATCACAACGACTACCACCATCACAACAACTACCACCATCACAACAACCACTCTCCCAGCTTCCATTATCACAACTACCACCATTACAGCAACTAGCACCATCACAACAACTACCCCCCACACGACATAACGCAGTGGGTGGATATGTAAAAACTGCTGGATTATAATTAACACGTATTGAGCTAACACTTAATAACACGCAACTACCAAAGCCTGCAAGCGACAGTCATTTTACTTTATTCTTTCTCTTGCTATACCCTTTTTGCACTAACTTGGCCTAAAATTGTTATCTCTCCATACTGAAAACCGAGATTGGTACTAGAATATAACGCTAGTCACGAAGAAGTGGTATGGAAAGGATGTGAAGACGTAGTACTGTTTTTTCAGCCACTCTGGAAGACATAACTCAAAAAGGGGAGGCCCTGAAAAGCTTCCCCTGAGCTGAGAAAAATAATTATGTGATGAAGACAAAACTAGAATGCCAAAGACGCCATGGTATATAATGCGATATTCACTGGATGGATGAAAATTAACCTAAACAATGTTTCTGTAGTTTTGTGTAGGCGGATGGTATAATAACTTTAACCCTGTGGCGCAGAAATAAAGCTCACTGTAGCCTAACTCTTATCTTTCTACAGCCAGGCGGTTTCATTCAGCTTTGGAGTCGTCTCTCGTCATCTAAGGGTTAATGAATGATGCAGCATGAAACAGTATATGGTTACCAGAGAATGACATAATTATCGTGCAGCATTTCACAATTCTTCGTCTTGTTATTTCAGAACGTGAAGTCAGGGAGAATAACAATACAAACTTTCAATGCATACACTCATGAGCCGTAGATTGTGTTCATTCAGTAACGCTGCCTCTGTCGAAAAGTAATAGTCAGGTTTTCACTCCGAACGACGGGCTGTTGTTGGCAATTTGGAGATTATCTACACTGCGGGAGTTATACTGACAACGCAAATTATCCCTCGAACAGTTGAACAAAGCTTCAGTCTGTCTCCTAACACTGGACAACATACCTTCGTTTGGTGAGAATCCCTGGGTATATCCTTCCTCCAGTCAGGGTTAGGATTAGAGGATGGGTAGCTGACATGGGAGTAAGGAGGGAAGTGAGGGATAATATTCTGTAACTTTACTGCCTACCAACTGTAAAAATTTTAATAATGAAAAAGCTAACGACAATTGACAGCGGCTTAATTTTTATTTTCTTTCCCCACAGGACGGAGGAGTGGACGAGGGAGAAGGGGCAGCGAATGGCAGTGACGCGGACTGAGTGGAAAACAGAGACCAGACGAAGACAAAGAAGGAAAAGCAGGAGAAAGGAGAGAAAATGGGGGAGAGGGTGGACAGCTCTATGCATCTCTGTCCGGACGTCATCGTGAATGGCGGGAAGAGCCACTGGCCGATGATTCGGAGCAACAAAGTGGGTGTGGAGGGGGGTGGAGGAGGGCTGGGGGAAGGGAAAAGAAGTGGAGGGGTGACGGATGTGGAAGTGGGGGTGGGGGATGACGAGGATAGGGGGGGCAGTGGGTCCAACGTGTCCGCCAAAGTGAGAGTCAGCAGCGGCATCAGTCAGTTCCAGGAGGTCGACTTCAGCGATCAGGTGTGTTACTACAATACTGAATCCTCGAGGAAGAAGCAAGAGGGATTAGGTGCAAGAAAGGATTTCAGGGAGGAGACCGGGAGTATTGGGGCTGGGAGTATCGGGGAGTGGAGACCCAAGCAGAACTGGAGAAGGTTTAAGAGTGAGTTTAAGAGGAAGTTTAGAGGGAGGAGAGGGAGTGAAGACTATGGGGAGGAAATGATCTCGGTGAGTGACTTGAGTGAAGGTCCAGCCATAGTGATAATAGAAAACGAGACTATACACGCCAGTCTGGTGCCACAGCCTGCCATGGCAGAGAACGAGATGATGGTAGGTGATGGGAATGAAGACAGACTGGACGTTAGCGCGGAGGACACGAACGAAGACAGTGAAGGAGACGAGGGAAAAGGAGTGACCGAGAGAAGAGAGGGACTGAATGGGAAAGGAGCAACTGAAAGAACTGAAACATTAAAAGGGAAAGGAGCAACTGAGAGAGGGGAGGGAGTGGGACGAAACGTAAACACCCTAGAACGAGAAAGAGTGGAGACGGAACCCGCAGATGAAGCAAGAGCGTCCGGGAGGGGCACGGCGAGAGAACCGACGCAAGACTTGGAACTTTGTGGGTACCCCAAGCACTATGAGAGCCAGCAAGTGTGTGCCAACGTAGGCAGCAGCTTCAGCGGATATGGCCAAATGAGCAAACAGTGGGAACCGCCGCCTTCCACATCCACCACAGTGGACACAGATCTCTCCCTCCACTCCGCCAGGGAGGGGGAGGAGGAAGGCGAGGAGGCAGACAAGCCAAAGAGACCTCGCTTCCATCCAGTGGACGAGCGTGAGAAGCCCATACTAAGCCCTGAGTCACTCGCCATATACTCCCTCCTACAGCAAGAGGGCTCCTCGCGAGGCCGTACCTTCTTCCTTCTTGCTACTGCCTCCTGCACCTTCATCATCACCGTAGTGCTGACGGTGGCCCTCCTGGTGGCGCCAAAAACGTTAGTCAGTAAAGACGACGGCTCAAACCAACACATTGCCAGCACCATCACACCTAGTAAGAGCAACGATAGCAAAGACGCCAGCTCGGAAATGTTGGTGGGGGAGTTCAAGTTTCAGGAGAAGAGTTTGCTGGCTAGTCAAGTGGATCTCAGAAAGCCCGTAGGCTCAACCAAAGACTGGAGTGCAAAGAATGGGAGGCTGAGTGGTCAAAACAGTATCAGGTTAAAAACTAGTGTGAAGTATGACCCGAGGGAGCCTAGACTCCTTAAATTTATAACCACCACAACTATGCCTACACCCACACACCTGCTTACACCTGCGCTCACTAAAATTACACCTCCGACACTTGCATTTACACCTGCTAATATTACACACCTTTCCTCACCTGCGCCTACGGTTTTAATTACACCTCGTACACCTGTTTTCAGTCATGACATCCCCTTCACACCAATATACAAAATTACCTCTCGTACAAAATTACCTGTTTCTCATCTCTACACCATTACAACCACAATTACGCGATCATCTACACCTACAGTCCCATTTACTCCCCAAACATTTTCTCTAACACCCACCCTTTCCCCCACACTCACACCCACAGCTACGCACATACCCACACCCACAACCACAATACACAGAAAAATATTCGCCACACCCACCTACAACAGATTAACATTACCACGCTCCTCCACACATTCCTTGTATCCCACACCCTTCCTTTCCCTTGAACCCACACCCACACCCATGTACGTATCGTCCTCCACATCCACACCCACGTTCGTATCGTCCTCCACACCGACACCTACATACGTGTCGTCCTCCACACCCACACCCACATGCGTGTCGTCCTCCACACCCACATACGTGTCGCCCTCCACACCCACACCATTATTTACACTCAGACACGTGCTATCATCCACATATGCACCCACACCAACACCATCATCAATTTTCACACATCTGTCATCCACATTCACACCATCATCTACACCCACACATATACCATCACCCATATACACACCCACACTGTCATCAGCATCCAAACACCTGCTACCATCCACACCCATACTATCTGCACCCACACTAATACCGTCATTCACTTATGCACCTACACCCACACTTACACCCACACTTACATTCTCACATATAGGTACACCCACATTGAAACTAATAAAAACATCCACCCACCCACACACACATACACCCATGCAAACACCCAGACCTACACATTCACACATATCGTTATCGACACACACAGTCACAACTACACCCACACTCACACATACACCCAAACATAAACCCACACGTACACACACATCCCTATCCACATTTTTAAGAACACCAAACTACATACACACCGCCACACGCACGCATACATCCACACCCACACATACACACACACTTGCACGTACAGACAAGCCCACTCCCACACATGCACCAACACTCACATATGCATCCACACCCACACATGCACCCACACCCACACACGCGACCACACCCACACATACACCAACACCTACACACGCGCCCACACCCACACACGCACCCACACCCACACATGCACCCACACCCACACACGCGCCCACACCCACACACGCACCCACACCCACACACGCACCCACACATGCACCCACACACGCACCCACACCCACACACGCACCCACACCCACACATGCACCCACACCCACACACGCACCCACACATACACACAAATCCGTATCCACACATATACTCACACCCACACATACACTCACACCCAGACATGCACTAACACCCACACCCACACAGTCAACAAAAAATAAGAAAAAAAACACCTAAACACTAAACCACAAACAAACTAAAGCACAAACAATACACAGACGTTTGTTTGTTTGTACCTAGATCATTATCATCAACATATATTTTTGTTAAGTAGGATGACGTCTTTTAAAAATATTCTTGACTGCCTGATGGATGTATTTGGCTTAAGACCCCATAATGAAGGGGCTCATGAAGGCTAAAACTAATCCCTGCAGTCCTGAGTCTATCCTAAGCCGAATAAACGAGTCTGATCGAAGCTGAAATAAGTTGCAAAAATTCATCATGCCAAACAGCCAAAAGGTAACGTAAATATGCCCACAAAGACGTCATCGTACTGAAATGGGTTCATCAGCATATTCATGGTAATACAGAAAATATATCGCCGATTAAGCTGTGAAACGCGCAAGAAGTGCAGGGGTTATCGCTTATCCGGGTATGGACACAGGCTTCACAGTTGGCTCCCCGAGGCCTAGCAGTCCTCCTACGTGTCACTGCCCGGTACGCTCGTTGACTTTGGAGATGCCGTAGCACCTTTTCCCTGGGGATTTGTTTTCCTGATATCGTGTTGACAATAAACAGATACAGATATACAAAGGAATGTTTAGGTGTAATGGGAAAATATATCAACAGGAAAACATACCGGTACGGAGGAGGTGCTGCAAGAAGTCCATGCCAAAGACAACAGGGATTAATATTTTCAATTTACGATACACACACACACACACACACACACACACACACACACACACACACA
>JAGKTI010041299.1:0-10270 GCA_018397915.1 Birgus latro
TGAAGTGGGGTGGGAGGATGTGCGTTGTTAATGGATTGAAGGAGTGTGGAATGGGGTGGCGTGGGAGGACAGGGTGTGGATTTTTTGAGTGGAAGGCGTAAGGGGAATGTGGAGTGGGTGTGGTTTTGGGATGGTGTGGTGGGGGATGAGAGAGGGGGTGATTGTTGAGGAATGAGAGGGGTGAGGAATGGGGTGGGGTGTGGTGTGGTGTGGTGTAGTTGTGTGTGTGTGTGTGTGTGTGTGTGAGAGAGAGAGAAATGGTGCATACGAGTTGGTTGAAACTAGTACGACGCAGATGTGCAGGATGGGGTGTTGTGATCGGAATGTGGGATTTGGGGGGGAGGGAGGGGTTATGCAATCCCTTCCATCTGCACAGTCATCATCGTCATCACCATCATCACTATCATCATCAGTAATCATCCTAAACCTTTTCCTCTGTACATCATCATCATCATCACCGAACAGTACATTCAACAGACCTGTTTCTTCGTAAACCCTTAATCTTAATAATAAATGGGCCAGTCAGTGTTACTTAGTTGTTCGTCAAGAAAATAAATAATTACGATTTATTCTTCTCGTGAGGAAATATGCCATGTTAATTAGGCACTAAATAGTTTCGTGTTTTTTTTTTCCTTTTGAGAGAGTTAAGTATGATGAACTGAAGATTTTAACGCTGATAAGAAGATAAATGAGGAAGAAAAGGTAATTACAAGACTCGTTTCCTTCTCCTTGTGAGGGCGTTAGAATTGAGGGGAAGGAGCTGAGTGAGAGGGGTGATTGAGCAGGTTGAGAGGGGTTGGGGGGTGAGGAAAAGGAGGTTTTGAACTTAAGAACGTGGATAAATAGAAAGACCAGTTGTAAGATTCCGTGCTTAGTGAGAGAATGTTTGGATTCTGAAAGGGAAAGGGGAAGGGTGAGTGAGAGGGGTGACTGAATAGCTTGTGGGGTGAGGTGGGGTGAAAGAAAGTGGTTAGAACAATTAGGAGGAGACTGAAGAAGGGATGATACCGTCTTGAAAGGGGTGACTCTAGTAAGGAGGGAAAAGACAACAGTTGATCAGGGTGGGGTAGAGGTGAAAGGGGTGACACGCGTAGAAGGGGAAGGACAATGGTGTGGCACGAGTGAGGTTGGGGTGAGGGTGGGGTAGCATGCGGTGAGAGGGGTGCTTGAATAGGTTGGGGTGGGGGCAGAGAGAGGGGTGAGTGGAGAGAGAAGGGGGTGAGCCTGAAGGGGTGACAGGTGCAGGGGGGAAAGACAGTGGTTAGGTAGGGGTGAGGGTGTAGAGATGAAAGGGGTGACACAGGAGGAGTTGGAGTGATGCTAAGAATGTAAAATAAATAGTAAGGGGGTGATTGGAAGGGTTGGCACAGGTAAGAAGGAAGAGTGGGGTGAAGGTGGGGTGGGGTTCAGCGAGAGGGGTGCGTGAATGAGATGCTAGTGACGGCATAGAGGGGGGTGAGTGGAGAAGGAAGGGGTGACACAAGCAAAGAGAGGAAGACAATAGGATGGCATGAGCGATGTTGCGGTGAAGCTAATCAGGGTGATGATAAGGGTGAAGGTGGTGTGAACGAGTGGGTTGATGATGAAAGAGGTGACAGGTGTGAGAGGGGCGATGATAATAGGGTGAAGGTGAGGTAGGATGCAGTGAGAGGGGTGATTGGAGAAGGAAGGGGTGATGCTGAAAAGGGGTGACAAGTGTAATCGGGGTAAGACTGGCGATGCACGAGTGAGACGGGGTGGAGAGTGGGGTGGAGATAAAAGGGGTGAAATGATAACAGGTGGGGTGGCATTGAATGAGCTAAGTGGAGAAAGTTTGAGGGGTGTTCCTGAAAGGGGTGACACGAGTAGAAGGGGGAAAGACAATGATGAGGCACGAGCGAAGTAAGGGTGAGGCTGGGGTGGAGTTGAAAGGGGTGACACGAGCCCAGATGAGGTGATATTGAGCGGGTGGAATGTGGACTAAGAGTAGAGAGGGATGGATCTGAAAGGGGTGAGGGGTGACAGGTGAGCAGTTGGGGTGGAAGGACAGGGGTGGGGGACAAAGAGAAGGGAGGGGAGGAGGAGGAAAGTGGGGGGAAAGCGAGGAAAGTGGGGGGAAAGCGAGGAAAGGATAGAGAACAAGATAGGGAGGGGGGAGGAGGAAGAGAAAGGGAAGAGGCAAGGAGAGGAGGGGAGGAGAGGGGGAGTAAGGGAAAGCTATTGAGATGGTGGAATGTGGATTAAGGGTGGAGAGGGATGGAGATGAAAGGGGCGAGGGTGACAGTGAAAGGTGTTGCACAAGAGCAGTTGGTGTGATACTGATGGGTAGAGAAAGGAGTGCAGAAGAGGGGAGGGGGAAGAGGAAGGGGTGGAGGAGAGGGGAGGGGGAAGAGGAAGGGGTGGAAGAGAGGGGAGGGGAAAGGAAGGCTGGTGTTAAGTAGGGTTAGGATGTATCTCAGAAGGGTGACACGAGTGCAGAAATGAGGGGTGGAGGAAAGATGGGAGAGGGAGGATGGAAGGGTGCGAGGAAGGGGGGAGGGAAGAGGAGAAAAGAAGAAGGGGAAGGAGAGTAAAGAAGAAGGAAAGTAGGAGTAAGGGGGAGAGCTATTGGTATGTGGTGAGGGGGGAAAGTATTGAAAGGGGTGAGCTGAAAGGGGTGACACGAGGGCAATTGAAGGAACAGAGGAAGTGGGAGAAAGGGGGTGGGGGGGGAGAGGAGAGAAGGGGAAAGAGAAGAAGAGGGTATGTGTCAGGGAGAGAGGAAGGGAGGAGTAAAGGAATTGGAAGAAGATTGGGGAAAGGTGAGGGAGAAGGGAGAGGGGTCAGGGGGGATTTGGGAGAAGTTGAGGGTAGTTTAGGAGGCGGAAGGAGTGGTAGGAGGTGAGGGTAGTTTGACGCTGGCTTAGTAGGGGAAAAAAATATTGGAGTGGTTACAGGAAAGTATAGAAAGTGCATTGAAGAGAGTGAGGGTGAGTGGAGGGGAAGAGGATGAGGGAAAGAGGTGGGTGAAAAGCAATAAATGGGAGAGGAGAAAGAGGTAGGTCAGGAGGGGAAAGGGGGTCTAAGAGGACTGACACGATAGTATAGGTGTATTTGAGTGTGGCAGGTGTAGGGGGTGACCCATGCAGAATCAACAGATATTCAGAACTCGTGTGGATGTGTGGGGGGGGGAATGGGAGTTGAAGGTGACGAGGGTTAATTTGAGAAGGACACGAAAACACGATAGGCACATCTATGAAAGGTTGCCGCTGCTGTGACCCCAATCTCATCTAATGTGAACCCAGTGGACTGCAGGCTTTAACTGCTCTTCTGCAGTTCACCCTCTTCCTTCTGGTGAATAGGGAAGTAGTTGTGGGACATTTGTATAACCAGGAAGAGGGACCACCACATGAAGGCGTCGCTTTCCATTACCTTAACATTTAAAGTAGGGGAACAGACAAAGGGAAGGGAGTGGGAAGAAAAAGGGAAGAGGGGAAATGATAACTGAAGCAGAGGGGAAGGAGATGGAAAAGGACAGTCTGAAGTGTACTGAAAGTAGGAAAAAGTTGGTCTAAAAAGCATGCCATGAAAGCATATGAGCTGCCATTGAGAGCATGACAGGTGAATGAGGGTGATCCATGCACAGTCAACAAATATTCAAAACTCGAGGGTGTGTGCAAGTGTGGTGTGGGTGGGGGTGGGGAGGCTGGGGTGGAGTGTGTGGGGTGAGGGTTGGAAGTGGGTGGGGGTTGGGTGAGGTAGGGTAGAGGGTGGCTGGAGGTGAGGGTGAAGGATGTGGGTGGGGTTAGTGGAGGTGTGTGGGTGGGTGGATAAGATTGGGGGGTGGGGGGGACAGGGGGTTGAACAGGTGTGCTAGCAATGAACACACCTGCACCTTCGCTTGCATGTGTGCCCAGGTGTCCAGGTTGCCGGAATGATGCAGAATAAACTCACCCCTTTCACGATATACGGTCCGCTCACAACATCTGCAGACTTGAATAGTTCTGTATATATTAAGCTTTTGCATATACTAGCCTTTTGCTTCAACTTTTGCATATTCTAGCTGTTTCCTTTAGTTTTTGCATATTTTAGCATTTTCCATTAATTTTTAAACAATCTAACATTTCCTTCAATTTTTTTTCAAAACTTGTTATTTTTTTTTTTACGGTATACAGTTTCCTTACAACATTCGTAGGGTCTGTGTATCTGTTTAATCAGGGTTTGCATATTCTGGCTTTTTCCTTCAGTTTCTAAACATTCTAACATTTCTAGAAACATTACATTCTAGCCAATTTTTTCCCCCTATAATATACGGTGTCCTTACAAAATTGGCTGGGTGAGTGTACGTGTTTAGTCAGCTTTGGCATACTCTCTTTTTTTCCTTTAGCTTTTCTGTCAACATTTTTTATTATTATTTACATTTTAACCATTGCTCATATTCGTCAACGTGTCAGAAGCTAATATTTGCTTTATCCTCAGTACTGTTTGCCAATGTCGTCATCTTTTTACATATTCTGGCATTTCCTTCAGATTTTCACGATAAACAATTTCTCACAACATCTGTAGGGACGAAGGTTGCGCTCTGATCTGCATTTGCATATTAGAGGTTTCGGATTAAATTGTTGCATATTCGTAGTTCTTGGATATTCTAGTTCCCCCTATATTTTTGCATATTTTTTTTTTTATTATTTTCTGTCCAGGTTTTGCATATTTTAATTTCCGTCTAGTTTTTGCATATGTTTTATATTCCATCTAGTTTTTGCATATTTTTGTTCCCGTCTAGTTTCTGCGTATTCTAGGTTTTCCTATTTATTTATTATTTATTTTTTCTACGTCTAGCTGTTGTATTCTAGCAAGCAAGGGCTGTCTGTCTTTTCTTCCAATCTTTTTCTTTTCTCTCAGTTTTGCTTTCAGCCACTGGCAAAAACTCGATTCTCTCTTTCTAACGTGGGTGAACTTTCCATTACTAAAAGTCTCTCCAAAGCTGAATAAAATCATCTGGTAGAATAAGATATACAAATCCCGCACTGAAAAGCTTAATGGGATGTGAGGGAGCGTATTAGGTATGAGGTAAATGGGGCGTGAGGTATGAAGTGATGTGGCTGAGTTAAGGGCTTGGGAGAATTACGTAACCTCTTTCGTAGCGATTAATTTTGAACCTTGCACACGAATATTATCTTTGTGTTACGGGTGGAAACTGTTTTGATATTGAAGGATGTAAACAGAGAGAGAGAGAGAGAGAGAGAGAGAGAGAGAAGTAATGCACAAAGTATTAATGTATGTTTGACGAAGATCCGTAACTGAAGTGAGGTAGTGAGTTACAAGAAATTCATGTTAGATAATGCATGACTGGGGAGGAAAAAAAAGAAAAACTTTACTAATAAAAAAAAAAAAAAAAAGTGTGTGTGGGGGGGGGATTAGAGTATGAATAGTTGATTGGAATATGAAAGTATGGTTGACGAAACGATGCATAAAATTGAGATGATAAGGTTATGAAATGAGAGGTAAAGTAAGACATGAGTTTCACCTAATTGCATAAATAAATAAGTAAAAAATGGAAATACTAAAAAAAATAATAGGAATGTATGTGTGAGTGGAAGATGCATGTTTCTGAGGTGAAGTGATATGACGAGATGATTTTGCAAATACTAAACTGAACTAAGTAAACACGAGAAATACACACGATGCAGATGTAACGAAAGTGAATGAAGATGAATAAAAGTAAGTAATATGATGTGAAAAATTATGAACCATGTAACCACGTGAAATCACAGTGAAAGTGAATGAGAAATTGCATTGAAAGTGAATGAAAATGAAGCAAGGTAAAAGATGAAAATTAAACCCCATTTTTCTACCACTTCAATATGCACAAACATGAGATAGAGTTACGTATACAGTGTACTAATGTAGGTGAATGAAAATTAAAACTGGTGTTATTATAAGATGTTCCTTTGTGTATGAGAAATGAATAAAACTGACATGAACGTGAGATGATGTTTATTCAGAACTGCTGTGAATGAGATGATGTTTACTTTTAATATACGTGAATGAAAAATGAATAAAACTGATATGAGATGATGTTTACATAGAGCATAAACAGGACAACAAGCATAAACTATAAACAAAAGTTGAATTATATAAACAAGTGCAGTGCAGTACCTACCGATGTAGATCTAGTGAAAGAAAGCAGATGGATTTACGAGTGATACTTTTAAAGAGGAAATTGCGTCGTAAAGAGGGGCATGCGTCAAGTGCGTCACTGTGTCAGAGGATTGAATGGATGACGTATGAGAATGTTAGAATATGTCAGCTAGAACATGCCAGTTAGAATGTTAGAATATGCTAGTCATTATGATTCCGATACAGATGAGAATGCGTTAGATGTGTGTTAATTAGAGAAGACTAACCGATCAGTTTACCTGTGATTTGCGTAAAGATAAGAAGGAATTAAAGAGAACTTAATCTGACACATTACCATGAGTCATGTAGAGATGAGACTGCATCAAATGCGTCAGATGCATCAACTACAGTGCGTCAAATGAGGTAAGGGGCTGCGAGTGCTTCGATTGTGGGCTTGGGGAGGGTGTGATATAAACTGTAATTTGTGTAGGGATGAGAGTGGCCAAGTGTGTCAGTGTGTTAAGAAGACAAATCATGAAACTCAATTTTACTGTGATGCGTGACGAGATAAGAATGCATCAGAATGTGTATAGTAGATGTGAAGAATGTGTTTACTAGAGGTCTGAAGAATGATGTTTATTAGAGCTCTGAAGGATGTGTGTAGTAGAGCTGTGAAGAAGAGTCAGTAAGAGGAATCCTGAAACTTACTGCATCAGTCAGAGAGAACCTAGAACTCATTTATTAAAGGATCAGATTACGCAAAAGTGTGTAGGTGTATGAACATCGATGACAAAAATGCATCAGTGCGTGACCTGAGTTATAACTGTAGGATACGTATTGGTGTGGATGTTGTGAGGATGATACGAGCATTATGAAGATTTGTGAAAGGAGAAATTTCGTAAGACTGTGTCAGAGTGTGTGAGATCGCGTCAGTGCCTAAAAAAATGCATCAACTATTCGATGTCTTAGGGATACATGCTGCTGTGGACGTTGTGAGGATGGTCTGAAGTTATGAAGATTAAAATGATATGTAAATGAAGAGATTGCTTCCAGCTGCATCGGTGTGGGCATGTTACCGTTGTGAACGTAGTGAGTGATTTGATGATAATGCTAATGAAGGAAGGGGTTGCGTCAGAATGCGTCAACCAAGTGTTGGATCTTAGTACAAATTATTGATGTGTGTATGGACGTAGCGAAGATTACCCTACATGAAAGAAGAGGTTGCGTCAGAGTGCGTCAAAGTGCGTCGGTGTGGGTACGTACCGTTATGGACGTAGTGAGGGTGGTGTGAACGCTGCTGCTGCCCCTCCCCGTCCTCTGTGGAACCCCCGTGGGTCTCCTCCTCTCCACTCTCCATCTTTATACGCTTGCTGGAAGTCTGCTGCTGTGGGGAGGGGGGGAGAGAGAAAGAAGGAGGGGAAGGGTGAGAGAGAGAGGAAGGGAAGGAAAGAGGAAGATTCGGAAGGAGGGAAAGAGGAAGAGATGGAAGGAGGGGAAGGGAAAGAGGAAGGAGGGGCAAGGAGAGAGGAAGAGAGGGAAGGAGAAGAGAAGGAAGGACGGGGAGGGAAAGAGAAAGCGAGAGAAGGGGGGATTGATAAAAGAGAGAGAGAGAGAGAGAAGAATTGGAGAGGACAGAGAGAGAGAGGGAGAAGGGAAGGAGAAAGATGATAACGAAGAAAAGGAGGGGAGAGAGAGAGTGTGGGGGGGGGAGGAAGAAGCAGAAAGAGAATTGGAAGAGGAGAGGGGCGGGGGGGGGAAGAAGATACGAAGCAGAAAGAGAATTGGAAGAGGAGAGGGGCGGGGGGGGGGAAGAAGATACGAAGCAGAAAGGGAAATGGAAGGAGGGGGGGAGGGGGGGGGGGGAGAAGATACAAGCAGAATTAGAAGAGGCGAGAGAGAGAGAGAGAGAGGGTGGTGACAGGAAATATAAGAAGGAAATAAAGTAAGATTAAACAATAAGACGAAACAACGGGCGGAAGACGAAATTACCGATATTACACAGAAGGAAAAACAGTAGACAGATATGAAAGACAAAGGACAAATGACGGAAGAGGAGGAGGTGGAGGACGATAATGTGAAGAACAAAGCAGTAAGAACAATGAGAGAGAGAGAGATGGGGTAGGGCGGGGAAAAGGGGAAAAGATAAGGGAGTGAGAGAATGGGAGGAAGGAGATAAGAAGGAGGTTGGAAGATAGAAGTAGATTGGAAGAGAGAGAGAGAGAGAGAGAGTAGAGGAAGGATAAAGGAAAGGTGGGGGACGGGAGGGTGGGAGGAGGGAGAAAGAAGGAAGAGGGGAGAAAAAGAGGAAGGAGGGGAAGGAGAAAATAGAGGGAAGGAAAAGAGGGAAGTGCGAGAGAAGAGAGGAGGGGGATGAAAAAGGATTGAGAGGAAGGGAGGAGAAAAAGAAGGAAGAAAAGAGTGGAAAGGAAGAGAAAGAAGAGGAAGGGTGAAGCCACAAGGAAGAGTAGGAAAGAAAGAAAACAATAGAAATAAACGAAGGGAAATAGAAGAAATGGAAGAGAAAATAGGAGATGTGAAGAAAGAAGGGAGGAGGGGAGAAGATAAGAATTAATAACGATGGATAATAAAACAAACAGATATAAGAAAAAACGTTGTATGCACATTTGCTACAGAAGTATAAACTGTGTGTGTGTGTGTCTGTGTGTAAAATGTAAGTACGTATGTCTACCTTGTATAATAAAAATAATAATAATAATAATAATAAAGTAACAACACTTACGGCATGGTCGTGATCGGAGCGCCTAGTAGTCGTCGGGGAAGGTCTGTCGTAACGATGTCTGCCGTAGAGCGGGGGTCGTCCTCGGGGCCGGTACGAAGTGTTGAACCGTCCTCGCGAATACGGCGGTCGTCCTCGAGGCGTGTGTGTGGTGGTCGAGGACGAGTGCCGTGCGGAGGGCGTGGCCGTGAATCCTGGAGGGACGTGCGTTGGATCGTCTCCTACCTCGCATAGACCCTGCACGGACGGAGGATTAGTGATGATGATGAGGAGGAGGAGGAGGTAGACGATGGAAGCAACGATGACGAAAGATGATGATGATGGTGATAATGTTGATGATGATGATGAGGAAGACGATGGAAGCAACGATGACTGAAGGTGGTGGTGGTGGTGATGATGATGAGGAGGAGGAAAAGGATGATGATGATGATTGATGGGTGGTGATGATGATGATGAGGAGGAGGAGGAGGAAAAGGACAGTGATGATGGATGATGATGGTGATGTACATTGCAAGTGACAAGGGAGTTCGTAGCATCTCATAGCAATGTATTGTGCACATTACACCCAAACATCTTCTTATAACTGATGCAAACCAGGTCGAAAGTAAAGCTGTCCAACACTGCCAGGAACACTTTATGATAATCACACGTAATAATCACACACTTTAGGAATTACAGTAAGATGTTAGGAGGCTACAGTGAAATATTAGGACCTTTCTCATAGCTTTCCACCCTGACGTTCGATAATACGCACCTTAATCTTCAGCGTGTCTGCGGCCGCCAAGAGTGAGTTGATCTGTTCCTGCGCCACGTCGATTTCGCCACGGTAGACGAATTCGATAATGGCGCGTAGGTCGGCGAAGGCAACGTCCCTAGGCAGGATAACGATGGGGTGCTTGCAGGGGTTGTTTTGAAGCACGGCCTGAAAGTACGGGGAACAGGCCGCCAGAACAACCTTGTGTGCTCGCAGCTGCTGACCCCCCTCGCAAGAGAGAGTCACGTCTACGAACACCTGCCGAAGAAGAAGGCTGAAATTAGTGCCTATCGACCACACGTGGGGAAGTGAGGCAGGGAATGTGAAGGGAAACAGGTCTTCAAAATAACCTCGTGTGCTCGCAGCTGCTGATCCCCCTCGCAAGAGAGAGTCACGTCTTCGAACACCTGCTGAAGAAGAAGAAAACTGAAATTAGTGCCAGAAGTCTGAAATTGGTGCCTATCGACCACACGAGGGGAATTGAGGCAGGGATTGCGTGAAGGGTAACAAGTTGTCAGAACAACCTTGCAGCTGCTTCCCTCCCTCGCGCGACAGAATTACGTCAGCGAACACCTGTGCGACCGTAGGTACTGAGTCAAGAGGAAGCACAGATATTGAGACAAGAGGGAGCGTAGGTATTGAGACAAGAGGGAGCGTAGGTATTGAGACAAGAGGGAGCGTAGGTATTGAGACAAGAGGGA
>JAGKTI010041300.1:0-10270 GCA_018397915.1 Birgus latro
TTACTTAATACTCTCAATATCACGCTAACTAGAAGAGAGTACTTGAGTTGCGCCGAAGATGAGAGGGTTGATGTAAACACTATTAACTCTCAAGCTCTATGTAATATCCTGGACTTAATATCATCTACTGTTGGCTAAGAGAGAATGACAGAGTTGTTGCGGCCACTGCTAGTAAAACAGAGCTGAAAAACACGCTGATATTTCGAAATTTGAGAAGGAAAATGTTATACCGGTACGTACTACTGAAATGGCAGTGTGAATAACGCGTGAATGGCGGGGTGAACCAGTTTTGAAAATGAAATATGAATGAACAGAATAACCTAACACATACTATATTTTTGAGGTGGGGAGAAAAACTAACTCACTTTTCGGCTTGTAAATTATCATCATCATCGCCATCGTCGTCATCATAATCATCATCATCATCACCATCATCATAATCATAATCATCATCACCATCACCATCATCATATCATCATCATCATCACCATCATCCAGGAGGGGTGTGGTTGGGTCCAAAGAACCAAAAAGAACTTTACAGAATGAGTTACGAACCCAAATTTGCCTTGCTAAATGGGCCACACTCCCATTCACTCACCATTCAAGCACCCGGAATTCTGACTTCCGGATGGGTACAAATTACTCCATATGTAGCTTCATGTACACTTATCCTACAAATAAGTGAAAATTACTGTACGGCACAGCTGGAGCGATTACGGTACTAGATTACTGTAATATGGGCGGAGAATTAGGGTACGGCAAATACTGCGTGTTGTACAGTACTCTTTGGGGTAGATAAAAATAGATAAAGGTATTAAAGTAGCCCCTTAAACAACGTCACTTTTCAGTTTATTTTTCAAGCTAACAGACAATTTTATTCTATACAGAACAGCTCGCTTATGAAGGCTGAAGTCATGAAGACTTTATTTAATTTTTTTAAGCGCCAGATTCTTGGCATAGGCTTAACAGTCCATTCCCTAAGGTCCAGCAGTCCTCCTACGTACCACACTTTCAGCTCCAATAGTCGAATACAGTCTGTGATAACGAGACTAAAGAAGAAAAAAAAAACATCACTTTATGAAACGAGTCGGCGCGTCTTGTGCCTTTGGATGGACCAATGGTGTTTGAGAGGGACGCCTTCACGTGGTGGCACCGATAATACTGTATCCAGGCTACTCTGCTAGCTGGCTATGCAAATGTACTACGGAATACCACAACTCTCTTCCTGTCCCCAGACTAGCAGATAGTGGACTCAGCCTGCAGTCCACTGGGTTCACGTGCAGATAAGGTGGGGCAACGACAAAAACAGATGAGTGAGCTGACTGGCGTTTGTTGTGACGTTGTGAAGGCTAATCAACAGTCCTAGCTTCCATCTTCTGTAGGATGTTCGCTAGCACAGACCTTCTACGGTGTCTCATGGATGCCCAAAACTCCTAACAAGGGTGTCCACTTGCCCTAAGTACACTGTCCGCCACACCTATCTATATTCTAGTTGATCGTAACGTCTAATCAGGATTATAGGGTGTCCACAACGTCTAGTCAGGATCCTAGGGTGACCATAATATCTACTCAGGATTCTAGGGCACCCACCACGTCTAGCTAGGATTCGCCACGCCTAGCTAGGGTTTTAGGGTGTCCATGTCTATGATCCTAGTGTGTCCTCCACGTCTATGATTCTAGAGTATCCACCACATCCACCTATTATTCTTGAGTTCGTCACGCTTAGACAGAACTCTAAGGTCCTCCACATCTGTCTATGATTCTGTGGTGTCTAACATGCCTCTGTGATTCTAGGCTGTCGAAAACGCCTGCCAGTGATTCCAAATTCTTCTAAGTCACGATTCTGGCATGAACCCCAGGTAAATGACACACGCCGCACCAGTACCCCCTCGCCCTCTCTCCAAACACCACCACTGCCCTTTGATCCTCCTCACATCTCAACACCATCTATCCACTCCCATCCCTTGACACTTTTCACCCTCGTGACTTTATTTATTTATTCATTTATTTATTTATTCTATCTTCAGACGACGGTACTCAGCTCAGGGGAGGCTTTTGGAACTGGGGAAGTTACATGTAGCCTTCATTACCCCCTTCACTGCTAGAGGCCCTAAATTGAAGAAAATCGTCTACAGACAGTACGAGAAAAAAAAATAAGCCATAGATTTGAAAGACTTAACCCACCCGTAAAAACCAGGGATATTTCAACACACGTATCCCTTATATATATATCTCGGTATGTATTATCAGGCACAGCACAGGAACACATACGATACAAGGGCGGGATTCCCGGACACATTTGTATCTTCCTCGTCGTAACTATGATATGGATTTACAGGATGAACTGGATAAGGGAAGATTTGTTTTCTTTTTAATGCAAGGAGGAAGGAACCAAAAGCCAGGAGCAAGCAAGACTGTTCCCTCCAAGAAAAAAAACAAAAACAAAAACATGATAACAGGGAGCCAAATTCAAGATCCGTTCTTTTCGAGATGCCTGGACACACTGCGTTTGAAAGACTGGAGATCATCGGCAGTAGGAAATACAGAGGGAGACAGTTCCAGAGTTGACCTATTGCTCTCCTTGACCTTCCTGCAGAAAACAGTAACAACCTGCTGTAATTTCCTTGTCGTAACTTAGCTTTATTTATTTAGTTACAACAGGACCCATATTCTTCTCTGATATGGAAGCTCCCTAACACCTCTTCCTACGCGGTTTATTTTGCTTTTTATACCAAACTATCCTCTTCATAAATAACGTACAATACTATATTAACCGGCCCTGTTCAAAAATAAATCGCCAAGGAAAAGGTGCTAGGGGGACTCCTTTTGTGACGAGAATATGGACTGTCCCTCCAGCATATCCAAAAACCTAACTTACGACAGGAAACTGATCGTAAGTGCGTCTGTGTAGCCCGATCCAGAGATTCGCAACACACTTTCCACTGCGCCTTATTCTACCTATTACACCTCTATATCAACTTCCATGTTATTGAGCTACGTCGATATTAAAAAGACATAAATAACAAATATGAGAAAGTTCAGGTGTAGGATGAAAAATAAATCGCTTAGGCAGAGGTGTTACGGTCTCCTACGCCAATCAGAACACCGCACATGGTTCAAGTAATCAAAAACCTAACGAGTGGACACGAAAAAGGCAAGAACGGTGAATAAAAAACCAAAGGGGAAAAAAAGTTGAGAATTTAATATTTTCATGGGGACAGGGGTGAAAAATCTCTAATATCTGTCTATCTATCTATTTATCGACAGTGTCTGTTTATCTACAGTATATAATTATCTATATACCTATCTGTCAATATCTATCCATCAACCTATCTACCAATTTATCTATATCTATCTACCTATTTATCTGTCTACCTATCAATATATCTATCCTAATCTATCTATATATCTATCTCCCTACCTATCTACCTATCCATTAATCTATCAATGAATCTTATCTATCTATCTATATCTGTCATCTACCTATCTATCCATCTATCTATCTTCCCCCTCAAACGAAAGCTCAACTGTCCAGAAAAAATAATCTAAAATCGCAGAGGCCACAGGAAAAAAATCTTTGCACATTAATGCTCCTGAAACGACCATTATCGGTGTCTCAATCAGCATGCAAACCGAGAGCCTTGGTTTCCTCATTTGCATTAAAGTTACAAATATTAAAATGCTAGTAAGGCGGGCGGTACATTGGAGAGAGAAAAACTATTAAGCCTCTCTCTCTTTCTCGTCGGTTTTGGTAAAGTGTAGGAAGTGAAATACATCTCAGGGCAACAAGCTTAAGCCTCGTTCCTCCGCTGCCTTGACAGGGTTCTCTCCACAGATGTCAAAGGTTAACTAGTTCGGCTTACTCATGTTAACTTCTCTCACGGCAAGTTTAATTACGGCTTACTCGCCCTAACTACGGTAAGTTTAATTGCTGTATTGATCTATTAGACAGTGAGGTACCGTAAATAAATGAAATAACTATCTGATTATGCAGATTAACAGTTCATGCATATCCTTTGCGTTCTTCATCCAGTTTTTTTTCTCACATACACACATACTTGATGTACTTCTCCCCATCACAGACGAGATAATTTATGTTACGAAAAAAAAAAAATTGCTCTGTAACAACTGATATCCTCCCAATCATAGAAGAGATATATGTTAAACGATATGATCTGTAATTCTTAATATCCCTTTCCCCCATTAGAGAAAGATCCATGTTAAGAACTGCTTAATAGATACTGATATCCCCCCACTCACAGACGAAATCTATGTTCAAAGAAATGCTTTATAATTTTTGATACCCCCTTCCCACCCACCCCCATCACAGACGAGAAATCTGGTAAAATCTTTGCAACACTCACCATCAAGTCCAAAGGCGGATGTAGCCCGAGCAGAGTAGCCCAGGGCAGAGAAAGTAGTAAAGAGCAGACATACGACAATCCAGCGAGTGCCCAGGTGAGAGAAGAGGGGGTGTCTGTTGGTGCAGTACATACTGACGACCTTTGTCACACTACAGTACCACCAACTCACTCCCAACCACCTTGTTTGTTGGTTAATAAACTACACTAATCTATGTGCCAGGGAGAGACTTTCATTTTCCAGACGACGAATTAGTTATCCGTCAGTTATTACCAAGCAAAACCACAACAACCCATATTTTTCACACATTTAGCAGAGTGTATTGAAAGTTTCCACCCCAAAAGTTATGATATTATACACAGGTCATTCTCCCCGGGACATGAATCGCTTGCAACACACTGACACACAAGTTACAACCAAACACAATGATCCAACTCGACGAATTATACCGCCTAGGTGAATCAGAACCGGTGGAAGTATAGCTCACGGGATGGGAGGGAAGGGGCACACACACTTCCCCTACGAAACCTTGAGCACTACTGAGCTGGAGCTGGTCCTTTAGCGATGGGAGGGAGCTGGGAAGGGGGAGGGAGAGGAGAGAGGGAAGCCAGCGCGCAGTCGTATCCCTCCTGCCTCTTCTCTCCTTCTCTCTATTCCTCTCTATTTTCCTGTGCCTTTTTTCTCTCTCTCTCTTTGCCTGACATCTTTCCCCTTTATTTTCATCCTCGGCATTATCCCATTCAATCATGTCTACAATTCTCCTACATTTTTCTCCCTTTAAGATAATTATATTTTTTCCCAAATTTCGAGTTCATTGCCCAAGCTGTATATATTTTTTCCTACTTTCTCCTTTTCCATACTTCTGTATCTGTCTATCTGTCTAACTATCTATTTATCTATCTACATGTTACTCTCGTTTCTTTTCCTCCAATTTTCCTTCCTATCAGATTACACTTTTTCCCAAGTTTCTTCCTCTACAGTTTTATGGTTTCCCTTCTTTCCCTTAGTTTTATTCTATTTTTTGGACATCTGTATTTCCTGGTGTCCTTGATATCATTAATACTCAGACTCCTATGACTCACTCAGCTGAATAAAATCGTCTGGCGAAAGCTGGAACAGAATACTAAAGATATTTCGACCACAAAGGGGGGTTAATGTTACTATACTCTCTTCACTTTAACTTGACCCAAAACTGACATATCTCCGTCATGAGTACTGAGCTGTAACAAGATATAAACAGTAGAATACGATGCTAGTCACGAAAAGTTCCATACAGAAGACGTTGAGCTGTATTATCGTATTTTTCTGCCACTGACCTACGTGAAATAAGCTGCAAAGGAAAGGAAAATCTTGGCCAAATTAAAGTGAATAAACTATAGTAATAACATCCATCCTCCTATGAATCACTCAGATGAATAAAATCGTCTTGCGCTGGGTGGAGTAAAATACTCAGAGCTGTTTCCGACCACGAGAGGGGTAAACGACACGCAAAAACAAATATATTTACTATCCCTTCCCCAAACTCCTGCCATAAAACTCGCTCTAACTTCTTAATGGGGAAAAAGAACAGCAAATTATTCTCTGTTGGTAATAGCACCCATTATTTTATTCCGCCCCAGTGACCAGGTCGTCTCGAAATTTAAAAAAAAAAAAAAAAAGTTTGTGGAAGGGGGACAGTCATATCAAAATGTTTCACCCATTTCAGGTTATAAATATGTTCATAGTAATTTTTAAAGATCTAAATAGGCCTGTCCTTAACCCATTCCTTCCAGTGACGTATTTTGTAGTTAATTCTTCCTTCCACGAGTTTTTTTTTTCTTTGATGAGACTTTTTGGATTCTTGAGGTCAGACAAGAGCCTCCATTTACTGTTATAGTACTGGAGGTTCTTCCTAAATTGAATAAAACTTCCTGTTGTTAGTAAAAATAAAGTGGAAAAGTGCGTCGTCAGGATGAAGGGGTTAACAAGTGAGAATGGGAAAGTGAAGACAGGCCCCTTATTTTATACAACTTCTGAGGCATAATGTTATGAAAGAAAATATCTGATATTTCCTTACAGCTGCTGGCTGGACTATAATACGGGATGCAGACTAACGTTACTCACAACTAACAACTACAGGGGCACTCAATGGAGCCCATCTCTCCAACAAGGGCAACTTAATTTCCAAACCACTCTCCATAATGGGTTCGGTTTTCTCATCACTGATTATGGTTTTGCAAAAAGTGTTTTCCGGATCCTGAATCTGTAATGCGATCCGGATCGGTTGCAAAGTTAATCGGCTGTTCCCTGGGACAAGAGCTATCTACCCACCAAATTTGGTCCAAATCTCTCTTTTAGTTTTTGAGAAATCCTGCTAATAGACAAACAAACAAACGAACAAACAGGGGTGAAAATATACTCTCCTTGTCGGAGAAACTTACAGATACTAGATAAATAACTTTCAGAACCCGGAGAATTGCTTACACCTTTACTTAGTTTTAATTTGGGACGTAGGAGCTAACATCTTGAGGTGAAAGAACACTTGAGCACATTCCATTAGGTCGAAAACTTCCACGATAAACCCAAGAGAAACAAAAGGGATTCGAAGCCTACACTCACCGCAGACTGACTCGGATCATTTTCCATTAAGACGTAAACTTACACGATACACTCAAGAGAAATGAAGGGACTCGAAGCCTACACTCACAGCAGATTGAGTCGGCTTCACCCCGCTCGATCTACCCAGCGTTGCCAATCCCGTCTCATCCCGGGGAGTGAAGCCTCGAACCACAACCACGACGCGTGAACTAAGATTCGAAGAACTCGATGGTGAATGGGGGTAAGGAGGAAGGAGGGATGTTGGGGACTCGTCTCTCTCTCTCTCTGTGTGTGTGTGTGTGTGTGTGTGTGTGTGTTGCAGCTCAAACAATCCCTTCAATGTTATGACCGGCGTATCCACTCAATGGTAATGAATGTTTTTCCTCCCACTACTGAACTTCCACCCACCACTACCACCATCACCACCACTGGCACCAATATCACCATCACTATCACCACTACTTCAACCACCATCACCACCACTTCCACCATCACCACCACCACTATGACCATCACTATCACCACCACTTCCACCACCACCACCACTACCACCACCACTTCTATCACCATCACTATCATCACTACTTCAGCCACCACCACCACCACCACCATCACCACTATTTCTACCACCACCACCACCACCACTACCACTACTACATTCACCTGTACATCCACCACTTCTTTGATCTTCAGTCCAGTCACAAACATTTCTTTCTTGATGACGATAAATATAATTAATGTAGTTCCTTCATAACTACCACCACCACCACCTCTGCCACCACCACCACTACCTTCCCCTGCACTAACAGCACCACTGCTACCCTACTACTGTCGTTACTATCCCCATCAATTCTTTCCTAACGATAAATATGACAAATGTGGCTCCTTGACTAAGCACCATTACCACTGCCTTCACCTTTAGTTACACCAGCACTACTTCTTTGCTCCTGTCCTTACCACATCCATCTTGGTAACGTCACAAACAATCACAAATAATCAACATACTTCCCTCGTTACCTTCACCACCACCACTATCACCACTTCCATCCACCTGTACGTCCACCACTACCATTTTGCTACTGCCACTCCTGTACTTACACCTTTTATCTTGGTAATGCAACAAATTAATGAAACTCCTTAGTCACCACCATCTTCACTTGCACCACCACCACCACCACCCCTACCTTCCCCTGGGCCTCCACCACCACTACACCTCTGCTCCTACCACCCCTATCGCTACCACACCTACCTTGGTAACTCGGATAATAATTACGTGACTCCTTCCTGCTGACCTTCACAACCAAAAGTTCAAACAGTCCCGTGCTGACAGTTGACAGAAGGACCAAACTTTTTACACCAGCACTGTGTCGACAAAGGGTTGAGAAATTGATGTATTAACCTTTTCTATCGGAGCTCCCGCCCTTGACAATACGGTGGTCTTTTCGTCTTGCTCTTCCCTTCCCCAGACGACCTGATTTAGCTTGGGAGATGCTGCGAGTCCGGCGAAACTGAGAAACTTCAGGTCATGCTAGACTAATACTGAGTAAGAAATGCTATTTATCAAGAGGGTACACTTCTCAGCCATTACAGAGCTGCAAATACCGATGACCTTATCGGCAAAAATAGTCTCATAATTAACCCATCAGATCATCATGGGTTGTGCACTGAACAAACGGAAGGCAATGACTGATAATGTTTGTGTGGATGACAGAATGAGAAGGTGCGTTATGGATGCAAAAGCATACAGAGGTTGGGGGAGTGGACTTTCTGACCACCATATGGTGGTGGTGAAAGTCAAGGTTCAAATGCAATGGAGGAATAGGAGGGAAAGACAGGAAGTAGTAGTCCATACAAGGAAGGTAGAAAGGTTGCAAGAGGATGGACAAAAGGCAGAATATAAGAGAGAAGTGGAGAAGCGATTGAGTAAATATGATATGAAGCAGATGGGGGACGTGGAAGGGGTCTGCAAGATATTCACAGAAGAAATCTGTGCACCATGTGAAGTAGTGTGTTGGGTGAAGAGAAGTCAAAAACGGGGGCAAGGAACAGCATGGTGGAACGAAAGGTGAAACAAGCTGTGGCGCAAAAGAAGAAAGCATACAGTGAGTGGATGGGAAGCAGAGAAGGAAGTTGAGAGATGGAAAAGAGAGTTAGCCTATATGTAGAGAGGTGAAAAGATTAGTAAGCGAGAGTAAGAAGAGAGAGGATGGGGAATCTAGAAGGCATCTGAGTGTAAAGTGGAGGGAATGTAAGAAAATGTTCTGGAAAGAGGTAACGAGAGTTAGACGGGGTGATAAAGAAGTTAGTCGGGAAAAGAAAGATAAAAATGGTAGGCCACTAGTGGAGAAGGGAGCAGAGTGAGAGAACACTTTCAGGAACTGTTAAAGAATAAAAGAAACGCGAAGATAATTGGCTGGGGAATGGCTGGGAGAAGGAAGGAGGTGAGGGGAGAGGAAGAAATCAGTAGGGAGAAAGTAGTGAATGCAATGAAGAAAGTAAAAATGGGGAAAGCCCCAGGAATAGATAGTGTGGTGAACTGCTGAAGCATGGGGGAGAGATAGTGGTAAAATGGATATGGAAGATGTGCAGATGGCCTGGGAGGAAGGCAGAGTCCCGGAGGAATGAAAGTCAGGTATAATTATTCCCCTGTACAAAGGAAAAAGGGAAAAAAGTGTGTGGTAATCATAGGGGCATTTGTCTTCTTAGTGTAACAGCAAAAGTGTATGGTAGGATACTTACTGACAGAGTTAGGCGAGATGATGGGGAACTGCAAGGCTTGGTGAATGAGTTTGGAGGTGTGTGTGAGAAACGGAATCTAAAGGTGAATATAGGGAAAAGTAAAGTTATGGTCTTCGAGAAAAATGAAGTCAATGGATGTACAGTGATGTTGGGTGAGGAGAAAATGGAAAATGTGAGTGCATTTAAGCATTTGGGTAGTGTGATGAGTAAGGATGGAAGTCTGGAAGGTGAAGTGCTTGAAGGGGTACAACAAGAAAGAAAGGTTTCTGGTTCTCTGAAAGCAGTGATAAGAAACAAGGAAGTGTGCATGGAAGTAAAAATGTCATTGCATGACAGTATTTTGATACCAACTCTAATGTATGGAAGTGAAACATGGAGCTTGTAGGATGGACGCAAGTCAAGAGTGAGAGCAGTGGAAACGAGTTATTTGAGAGGAGCTTGTGGAGTTACATGGTGAGACACACTAATGAGGAAGTGAAGGAGCATTGTGGTGTGGATGTGGATGTGATAGCTGTTACGTGGTTTGGTCACGTGAAGTTGGAGCGCGAGAGACTAACGAGAAGAGTGTATGTGGGTGAGGTGGAGGGGGGAG
>JAGKTI010041301.1:0-10269 GCA_018397915.1 Birgus latro
GCGCCCTTCTGAACTCCACAAGATTATGCTCTGTCTTGCATCTTCGATAACGGGAGAAAGCAAATTTCTTAGCACGTACAGCTACGCTGCATTCCTCATTCCACCACGGGACAGGTCGGCAGCGATACATGCCAGAAGTTTTCGGAACAGCATGAAGGGCAGCAGAATGCATAAGGGAGGTAAAGAATGAAACAGCCTCATCAATATGTGGAAAGTCTTCGACTGAGGCATTAATAGAAATCAGAGAAGAGAAAAGGGACCAGTCTGCCTTATTCGCTCTCCACCTCGGTAAACGAGAACAGGGACTAGACACTGCTGCAGTGAGAAGGATGGGAAAGTGGTCACTTCCATGGAGATCCTCCACAACCTCCCAGGTAAAGTCCAAAAGACAGTCAGGAGAGCAGATAGAGAGGTCAATAGCTGTAAATGAACCCGTTTGGGGGTGAAAATGTGTAAACGCCCCAGTATTGAGCAGGGCAAGATCCTCATCCTCCAATAAGGACGCCAACAAACTCCCACGTTGGTTAGTAAGACACTCACCCCGCAAAGGGTGGCGACCATTGAAGTCCCCCAAGAGAAGAAAGGGCTTAGGTAACTGGCCAAGAAGGTTCTCAAGTTCTACCCTATTGACTGCTGTGTTAGGTGGTAAATAAATGGAACATACTGTATACCAGCGGTGGGCATACAATCGTACAGCTACACACTGGAGGTCAGACTGGAGGTGGACTGGCCGATGAGGGATGTCTGCTCTCACCAAAACAGCACTACCACCGACAGGACCCTGGGTTGGTGTTGAGTAGAAAGCAGTGTACCCAGGTGGTGCATGGGGGGTGGCAAACCCTACAAGAGTTTCCTGGAGACATATACACATAGGGGAGCAGGTCAGGAGGGTCCGCAGCTCCTCCCAATTACCCTGCAACCCTCGACAGTTCCATTGTATTATACTGGCTGAGGATGCCATAGTTCCCATAGTGAAGGAAGGATTAGGATGAGGGGCGTGACAGTCTTGCCCCCCCAGCGGGTTTGGGTTTATGCTTTGGAGGGCTCTTTGGAGGAGCCCGCCCAGCACCAGGAACCCTCACCCTCTGTCGAACGGCGGAATGTAAACGGGAGGACGAGGAAGTGAGTTGTGCCACACTCTTTCTTGGAGTGGGCAGACCAGTTTGCTTGGAAGGCGGCTTGGTGGCCACCTTTGGAGGTGGAGGACTGTCATTGCCCCCACCAGAAGCTCCAGAAGTGGAAGTAGAGTCCACAGGACTCGAATCATTAGAGGAGGCCATTCCGTGCTTCAGATCTAAGGTGTCCATGGGCTGGCTACCAACATCTCCAGGTGGAGATGGGGCCAGAGGTGAACCATCAGCTGCCGTTGTAACATTGCTAGATCCCTCTTCCTGCTGGACAGAGGGAACAGTGGGGGTGTCGACAGAAGTGTCGACCACTGAGACCTTAGGTGGCCAGTCTGCATGATCAGAAGACTCTGAAGAACTACGATGACGTTTGCCAGATACAGATGGAGCCTTTGGCACACTGGCTATGACAGGAGGAGGGGTCTGGTCAACGTGGACGTCTGCCACGACCACAGAAGTGAGCAAGTCATCAGCCACCGACGTGGGGGCTGGAACAGCTGGAGCAGCGGTAACGGTCAGATAAGTATCCTCACTTACAGTGGTAACCTTGGGGACAGCATTCTGCATATCTTGAGTTGAAGGAGTGGGTACTGGAGTGGGTTGAGGCTTCTTCTGAGATCCATGGCGTTGCACTGGAATTCTAGATAGTACAGAAGCATAAGTAACCCCAGGCTGAAAGAAGAGGGTCTGAGCTCTCCTTTTGGCCTCAGGGAACGAAACCCTCTCTCGTGTACGTATGGACAATATCTCTTTTTCCAGGCAGTACCTGGGACAGTTTTTCGAAGAGACAGCATGAGGACCTACACAATGATAGCATTTAAGGGGCCCTGGGCAGTCAGTGGCATGGTTTGATCCAGCACAAGAGACACAGATACCAGGAAGGCCAGCCTGTGCACGGCGACAAGTGTGGCTAACATGCCCATAACCCTGACAGTGAAAACATCTCTTTGGGTTGGGAACATAGGGCTTCACCGGAAGTGAAAGCCAAGCTAGTTTTACTGAAGCAGGCAGCGTCAATCTCTCGAATATCAGGAACAGCGTTGGAGTTGGGGTCAAAACACCGTCAATTTTCTTCATTACCCGGTTGACACTCACTACTCCAGAGGAGCGAAGTTCCTCCAATAACCGGGCCTCTGGGTATCGCAGGAGGTCCCGAGAGTAAATAACCCCCTTGCACTGGTTAAATGTGGCATGGGGGACACAAGACATGGCAGTGGCAGATACCGAAGTCAAAGCCTGGAGGCGAGAGCTTTCAGCTGGGGAGGACACCTCAATAAGGAGGCTACCATCCCCCTGGGTTGAGATTACAGGTTCACGACCACAAGCTGAAACAATGGCTCGGTACAGGTCAAAGATATCTACATCTAGTGCTGAGCCACCTGCAGAGGGTTTCAGCACTAGGTACTTTGCATAATGCTCCTATTCGTTTTCTTCTGGGCCAAACCCGAGAGCCGAACCAACCCAAAGTGGCCTCCTATTAGTCCCAGTTGAATGCTGGGGCAAAGGAGGAAAGTCACCAGGGTCCTGGAATGGCTCCAGAGTGGCAATAAGGGTGGTGTAGTCAGACGAATGTCCAGGAACAGAGGCCGTGTCGTCAACGAAAGTTTTCTTAGCTTGAGCCATATATAAACAAAATAACTTCATTCCCCCACCCCTCCACCCACCATGGAGCCCAACAAGGGGAGGTCGTATGCCAGGGACAACACTACTGGCGACCCCAGAGGTAGCGAGAGAGTATACGCGGGTAACCACCAGGGGACCAGGGCAAGGGTGACTCCAGGACGATAGGAGCCACCAGGCTCCCCAATGCCCACTTGACCCTAGCCAACGCATGACCAGCCGATTGACCTGGTCGGGCCCAACCAGGCCACCCGTCTAGCCAGAATAAGGGACCAAAGAGGTGTATTGCTAGCTGCAGGGCGCACCGTACAGCATCGCTCAACCTCCAGGACTCCCGTCTCCCAGCATTACGGGACGCCACGCACGGCAAACACGTGGGGAGGCGACAGTCCAGCCCTAGATGGCAACGGGCAGGGACTAACATCACCAGCAGGCCTCCTCCACTAGTGATGTAGGGAGTGCTTGGTCCACGAGGGCGACAAATGCCGAACCCTACAAAGGTAGGCAAGCCCCCAAAGTAGGTGGCACCGCCAACCACGTTTCAAGCCCCGCCACCACGTCAAGGTGACCCCCTGCAGCGGGGATGATGGGGAGGAGAGATGGGGGACAGAACAAGAGGGAAGAATGTAGAGGGGCAGATGTGGTGTTCTAGATGAATACCCACTTATGGTACGCTTTCCTAAGTTATTCATATTGATTTGTTGTTGCTCAGTGTTTCGTCTCGACGTAGCACTTCTAACTTTTTTGACAGTTTAATTTTTTGGGTAAAGTGTCATTTTTCGAACGTAATTCTATGTAGTGAGTTGTTAATTATCATTTTTACCTGCTGCGACAGCCAACTGGTCAATGGGTGACCAGCGTTCTTCTTCTTCTGCTGCTGCTTCTTCTGCTTCTGGCGGATTTGATAAAAGGAGGCCTTTGGAGACATAAAAATGGTACCATACAAGGTAATTTGACATGGAAAATGCAAATCTGCCTTCAGCTGACACATGAGGTGGCACCATCTTGCGACAGCTTTAGTAAAAGTGCTTAATTTTAGCCTATTGAGACATAAAAGTGGTCCCATACAAGGTTATTTGACATGGAGAACGAAAGGCTACTTACTTCTTACAGCAAACTTTTTGAAACAGAAGCCTCGTCGTAGGACCCACAGTAATTCTGCTATTGTTTTTACCTTGACTGATATCAACATCCTGATATGATTTGGCTTTTCTGAGACTCCACTTTCTGTAATCATTTCTGAAATATCTCCTTTAGGCTAGCCAACATCCCCTTGTGTAATATTGCGATGACACAGCTCTTCCCACTGTACTGTATCTCCATTCATTCTACCTTAAATTATTTGCGGTATTCCTTATACCATCTTGGAGAAAAGTCTACTTTCGTAGACTAGGGAAAGATAACGTATGTCCGGTCGAAGAAAAAAGAAAACGAATAGAAGGTTCCGACGTTGATCGAGAGGAAAAAAACTTCAATGGCCCACATTAAAATATTCTACAATAAGTGAAATAACGTATGCACATACAGCACCAGATCACGGTCATCAGGAGAACCGGCCCACCGGGTATTGCCCAAATGCCCGTATGGCCGGTCGGTCATGGTCTGTATACATCTATAGGTACAGTACAAGGAAACACAAAACGAAGAGTACTACTCAGTAGCGTATATGCGTCGTGCCAGAATCGCCAGAAATATGATACAAAGGGAGCAGAGCACAGGGCGGTTAACTGTACTGGGAAGGCCTATGAGTCAAAAGGGCGTAGATGAAGCGCCTAACATTTACACCAACAATGGGTGTTGTGGTTTCCGATCTCTCTCTCTCACTCTCTCTCTCTCTGAAGCTCACATGGCAAGGTCAAACTAAATGGTTTTTATCTGATTTAGGCAAATCTTTGTGGAATGATTCAGAGTAAGGCAAGAGTAAAAGGAATCGATCTTGAGAAGGATCCGTCGAAGGTGATTTCAAGGGAAACAGTCAGACTTCAGGGTCACAAGGCAGGGCAACTTAAATAGGTTTTGTCTGATTTCGACCAAAGTTAGTGGAAGAGTTAACGATCAGGCAAGGAGTAGATCAATTTTTACAGCAGTCAACGAAAGATCAAGGATAGTGCAAATTCATACATTTTGTCTATAGACCAATTACAGGTGTTGCAGCCTCTGTGTGCTGCTTCTTGTAACCCTTCCCCGCCCCGGAGGGGCTCGAGGACAGGTTTTGTTTTCACTTAGTTTGTCTGTCTGTTTGTTTGTTTGTCTGTCCATCTATCTGTTAACAACTTTACGCGAAAAGTACAGGCGCCGCAATTTTGACTAAAATTACAGGGATGATGGGCTATGACCCTCTGGTCACCTGATTAAATTTTGGGCCAAATTGTGCCAAGGTCCAGACTGTAGAACAAAAAAAAAAAATGACAATTCCTTTCAAATTCATCATATTGACATTAAACCAAAACGTAACTATGCATCTTTCAACTCTGGATCCTGTAACATGCCTCATTACATCAGGGGGGTCACCCCCCAGTTAGTGGTAGGGGGGGTCAATGTCAGGTGGGTCGGGCCTAAACTTTCAAATGGGCATACAATCGTCAATTTTCACCTGATTTAATCCAAATTTGATAAGTGACATCTTTGACTAGATATCCTGTTGTGTTTATACGTCAGCACTGAAATGACTTCCGGGGACGGGTTTGCTGTGCCTTGGCACCGCGTCTTGTTCTTGTATTTTTCTCTTTAGAGAACCATAGGGATGGTGAGTCTGTCAAAGGTGTCGTTTTACTTATTAGTTTGTTACTCGCGTTTTCACTCAGTTTGTCTGTTTGTTTGCCTGTCTGACCGTTAACACTTTTACGCGAAAACTTCTGGTGCGAGTTTGGCTAAAAATACATGGATGATGGGATATGACATGTTCACGTGATTAAATTTTGGGCCATATTGGGCCAAGGCCCAGGCTGTAGGTCCAAAAAATGTAAAAAAAAAAAAAATCTTCATAACGACATGAAACCAAAATCCAAAGGTACATCTTTCAAATCTGCATCCTATAACATGCCTCACTGCATCAGGGAGGCCAACCCCCCGTTAGCGGTAGGGAGGTCATTGTCAGGTGGATCGGGCCTAAAATTTCAAATGGGCATAAATCGTAAATTTTCACCCGATTTACTCCAGATTTGATATGCGACATCTTTGCCCAGATATCCCGTTGTGTTTTACGTCAGAACTAAAATGACTGCCGGGGATGGGTTAACTATGCTTTGACACACTTCTTGTTGTTCATATTTAGAATAACAACAAAAGATATACAAACACAGAATTCGACCTCCCTGACCGGTCAGGTGATAAGCGTCTCCATCCCAACTAAGCTATATTAGTTGGTCGAGGATGTGCCAAGTATTTCGGCTACCAATGATCCCATTTTACTCCTAAGTCTCCACCTAGTCTTCACTTAGTCTCCACTCGGTCGCTCACTCATTTTCCACTAACTTACTCATTCCCATCAATCACTGTCATTCATTCACTCAACCTCTTGTCATTCAGTCTTCACTCACTGATTCGTTCAGTCACTCTCTCGTTCAGTCTTCACTCACTCCACCCGCAGTCAGTCACTTATGCATTCAACCACTTCCTCATTCACTCTCTTCTCACTCGCTTATTCTCTCACCCCTCTCATTCTCTCTCATTCACACGGTCACTCACTCACTCAGTAGCTCAGTCACTCCCTACACTCTTTCTCAGTCTCACACTCCCCAGGTACTCTTTTCTCTCTCACTGGCTCACTCAGTCCCCAAATACTCATTCATTTGCTGGCTCATTTACTCAATAATTCACAATCATTCACCATTTTCACTTGTGTCCTTTTTTTAAATATGGACCGACCTTATCGAGAAATATCCTGGAAAATTTAATGATTCAGTCCGCTACTGCATATATATATACGTAGTATTTTGCCCTATCCCTTTATGTCATGTCTACGGTTATTCCGGCACCATGCAAGTAGGAAGTCAACTGGTACTTTTCCGGGGTTTGATTTAGTGTCTGTGTGTATATATATGGAACAATGTATACATATAGATCCTCGTCCCTCCATAAGGTCTGAAATCCCTCCTTCAAAAAGGTACGGTGACTCAGTAAACAACTAGTGACAGTAAGGGACATGCGCATGCACATTGTAATCTACCGCCTCTGTGAGGTCCACACACACACACACACACACCACACACACACACACACACACACACACACACACACACATACATACATTCGGACGGCAAGAGTATTTGTGGCAGATCCAGGTTCTCATAGTTTGCAAACATTCCTCGTGCTATGAAATCTGGAGCCACGTTGACTCGATGGTAGCCTGCTCTCTCATGACCTGCGTGTGCCCGAGTCTAGGGTTCGAAATCCATAACGTGGTCGACATCTAAAATGGGTGCTGGTAAGATGTCCTTTCATGTGCTCGTATAATAATTTCCTCTGTTAGTTTATACAGGTTATATACTGGCTATGATAAACCCTGTGATGGAAAATGTAGCTTACACGTGGTGGTGCCGATATAACAGGGCGGTGAAGTTGTTGTTTTTTATGGCAGAGCCTCTCAATCTCTTCTTTATCCCCAGAAAAAGGGATGACTGACTGAACAAGGGCAACATCCGCCTGCGATCCACCGGTCTGCAGTAAATGGATGTATGAGCCCTGGTTTTTGGAGTGAGGTGGACACACCTGACGGAATAATATCTGTGTTGGCGTATTGGCTGGTCCAGGGTAATATCATACTGGTTCACTTTGATGCAAGCATTTTATGGTACAGTCAACAATAAAAGCAAAGTTCCGTTTTCTGTGTTGCCCTTTGAAATACTGTACAGTCAAAAGCAATTTGAATTATAAAATCTCTCTTTTTTCTTTTTTAATAGATTGTCGTATGTTATCTTTCAGTACTTCCGACTTCCGGTGATTTTCAGCTGAACAAAACTGACCGGTGTGTGCTGAAATAGAGTACCAGAGTTGCCCCGAACTTTAATGCGTTAGTCGTATTGTGCTTCCAGGCAAGTAGAATTTACTCTTAGCTGAATAAAACTGTCTTGTGTCAGCAGAAATAGAACATTAGATTTGTTTTGGCTGTGGGAGGGATGTTCATTATCCAGTACCTTACTCATAACTAAGTAGAATCGTCTGATGTTAGCAGGAACAGAATAACAGACCTGACCTGACTATGACAACGTTATAGTCTGTAAGAATTCCATACTTGGTTTTTAACAAGTATGGCATTTGGAGAGAATGAATGAAGAGCAATTGGTGGAAAAGATAACTGGATCTGATATGAGAGATGTAAGGCTGAAAGGAAAACCACGAATAGGATGGATGGACAGTGTGAAGAGAGCGTTAGATGTGAGAGGGATGTATATAGAACAAGGAAAAGTGGCTGTGCGTGATAGGGATGAATGGAGAGAAATTGTGAATGCATCAATGGTGACGCGGCCCCGACGGAATGTTTTCCGGCATCTATATCTGATCAACTAGCTGATCGGGTGAGGTGCGGGGAAGGGGATAGGTCCGTTATGATGTTGCAGGGGTAAACCAGGAATGCTGTCGGGCCCTGCTGCGGATGTCCCTGGACTACACCGCGCAGTTGACCCTCATGCGGTGTGGTGCGGTGAGGAGCGGTCCCTACTCCCCTTACAGGCTAAGAGACGAGTAAATGCGTGTATGTGTTAATGAGTATAATGATGAGTGTGTCGTCCTGTTCGGCTACCCCGCGTTAGAAGGGAAACAACATAGGTATATTGATAGATTTTTACCATCTTTCCAAGGGCGATATTTTGGATACTTCATGCTGTCGTCTCTCAATCTTGCACAGGTTAAGAGAGACTTTAGGACGGCAAGGATTTGTTATGGCCTCTCATCCCTTCAGTTTGAAAAGTTTTTCCAACTTGAATAAGCACATGTTACCTTAACCAAACTAAGAGTGATTGAGAGAAAACAAAAAGCATCCCGCGAACTGAAGAATATAACTGTTACCCAAAATTTTTCTGTGATTTCTTCTCACTAAACATGTCTTAAAGCACTCACAGGCTTCAGTGGCTCACACCCAGTCGAATAATACCGCATGGAGTTACCTAGAATACGATAATAATGTCCTGTTTTGAGAGGGATAATGGTACCGGTATCAACATTCTTACCCTCGTATAGTAACTTTTAAAAATAATCATGACAAAATTTTGGTGTTTGCTGGAACAGAATACAACAGGTGTTAGTAATATTGTGTTTGGTATGTCAGGAGTAACATTAGGCATTAATCCTTTGGCTGGCTTGGGTTTCTCTGGTCTGGACAAAGCCGTCTGGCGTCAGTTGAAATCCTATGCAAAATTCTTTGTGATCAGCCAAAATGGTCATCCTGGCAGTGAATTTTGTCATAGGCGAGCGGTAGAGTCTGGCATTGGTCGGAATATGATATAATATTCGCAGATCACATCTAATGGTTATGCATAAGATGTAACGTGTGTGTGTGTGTGTGTGTGTGTGTGTGTGTGTGTGTGTTTTCTTACCTAATTGTTCTTACCTAATTGTATCTTCACAGGAATAAGTCAAGCTCGTATTGTCCCGTGTCTTAAACCATTTTTATCATACATATCCTTAAATTTATGAATAGTTTTGGGACACACTATTTCATTCGGTAGTGCATTCCACTGATCAATTGCCATATTTGGGAAACTGAATTTCCTTACGTCTTTATCGCATCTCATTTTATGTAGTTTTTTGCAGTGTCCTCTCGCTAGTGCTTCCCCTTTGGATATATATTCATTTATGACTATTTTCTCTTTCCCTGAGATGCATTTATATACCAAAATCATGTCTCCTCTTTTCCTTCTTTCCTGTAGTGTTGGTAGATTCAATTTTTCTAGTATTTCTTCGTAGCTTAGATCCCTTACCCTTGTACCCATCATATAGGTGCCCTTTGTACGTTTTCAGTCTTATCTATGTGTTTTTTGAGATGAGGATTCCAGACTACTGATGCATACGCCATAGTTGGTCTGATGAATGATGTTACTATTTCTCTTAGCATGTGTTCATTTATATATGTGAATGCTATTTTCAGATTAGCAAGCAGTGTATACGTGTTACGTACCTTCTCACTGATGTGGTCAGCTGGAGAAAGTCTGTTATTGATAATCACTCCTAGGTCCTTCTCCATTTTTGATGTGTAGGGTTGATGTTCCTAACTTATAGTCCCAATCTGGTCTTTTCCCACTTTTACCAAACTTAATTACATGACACTTGTCCACATGAAATTCCACTTGCCATTTGTTGCTCCATGCATGAAGCTTATTTAATACTTCTTGTAGCTCTTTGCAAGAATCTGTCTTAGTAATTCTCCATTGTATTTTTGCATCATCCGCAAACATATTTAGATAGCTTCCATATCCAGTGTTACTGTCTATCATTTATGAATACTAAAAACATAATTGGCGTCAGCACTGAGCCCTGTGGAACTCCGCTAGTCACTTCCCTCCATGATGAGTATTTTCCTTTTACT
>JAGKTI010041302.1:0-10269 GCA_018397915.1 Birgus latro
TCCAATGGGCCACGCTTCCATTCACTTATCATTCAAGTCCCCAGGACGCAAAAAACATTCACCACGTTCTGTAGCGTCACATAAACGTATCCAACAGGGTAAATCAGGACGCTGTCACTTTAAAAGGGGTACCAAATACCTGATCATGCACTTCTCGCAATATTCATCCAGCCAGCTCGATCTCTTGCCAGACCCCTAGCCTCACCGACTTCCAAACCTCTCTTCCTCACACACTCATCCACCATATCCCTCCAGCTTCTCCTTGGCCTACCTTCCTCCTCCCTCCTTCAAATTCGCCCAGATATACTTTTTTCACCACTCTGCTGTTATCCATTCTCTCCACATGACCATACCATCTCCGTGCACTCTCTTCGATTCTGGTGTCCACAGACTTCCTCACTCCACATCTTTCACGAATCACATTACTGTATTTCGTATCTTATTCACTTTCTGTACTCCACATACTTTCCTCAGCAGTTCCATCTCTACTGCTCTCACTCTTGTCTTTTCATTTTCGTGCCACAGCATAGTCTCACATCCATATGTTAAAGTTGGCACTAACACTCCTTCATGTAAGGGTCGTGCAGCTGCAACACTCAAACCTCTGTTTCTTATCAAGGCCTTCATTCACCAGCAACTTTCCTTCCTTGTGTCACTTTACTTTCCTCTTCTTTTGCACATTTTTCTCCCTTTTTCATCACTGTACTCAGGTATTTGAATAATAATAATAAAAATAGTAAGACAATGATGATGATAATGGTCGTAGTGAGGTACTGGTGATGATCATGACGGTCAGTTTCAATTTGGTGTTAGTACTGTTGTTAATGTCTGCTAATTAGTCTCGTTAATGACTTTAGTAAATGTTATAACTGAATTACAGGCTTCATTTGTTTTCGACACACGAGGTAGATACTGATGATGATGATGGTCTTTGCTGCTCGTGTCATTTTGGTACTTGTAGTGACGTTGTGTTGCGTCCGTAATGTCTGTGTTAATGACAGATGTGATAGCAGGTGTTATTGCTTGCCTGTGTTGTTATGTTATTGCCCTACTGTGTTAATCACAAACGAGGTGGTTTGGGATGGTGGGGGTGGGCTACTGTCTTGATGAAGGTAATTTCTATCACTGGCAGTTTGGTATTAATGCTGTCGGTGTTAATGTGTTAATTGGACCGATATTGCTACTGTTAATGAGGTGGTAATAGAAACAGCAATTGTTCTGGATTATTTTTGTTCAGTGTTTTTTACCCCTGTGTGGACGATGACGATAATGACGGTGTGATTGATTGATTGATGCAGATAATGATGATAATGTTGTTGTTGTTGCTGCTGCTAACCCCTAGTTGAAAATCGTCTGGTCGTCGTAAGAATACAAAAGAGGTCCTTGGACTGAAGAGACCAAAGAGCGTGTCCCTTCACCATAAGATAAACTTTACTAAGCTGAATTATTATAAGGGTTTGGAGGTAGCGACTGGCGAGAGAAAGACATACAGTGTGTCATATTACTGAGCATGTTGTATTAAAGATAGAAGCATCAGTAATTATTGTACCGTCAGTTATTTTCATTTATTAATACCTCCCCACCCCCACCCCCGCCAGAAAAAGCTAATTATGATCTTTATGCTACAGCCATTCTTTTGTTACAAGTATAGCGTAATCGTTAATAAGGGTCGCACCAGAGCTGAATAATATCGTCTGTCGGTAGCAAGAATACCTAAGAGGTTGTCCTAATAAAGTCAGTAAAGGAGAGGTCTTAGAGAAGTTGAATAAACGCGTCTCACCGTAGCAAAAGGTTAATATAAATTATCCTGAAAGGTTAATTGTCTGAAATTATAAGCTAAACTTCCAGTAGTTACCCTTCAGTAAGCTTACAGCTGTTATGTTGATTTTGAAAAGACATTTGACAAAGTGTCCGTGGAAGTGATAAAGTGAGCAATGAGAAAGCTTGGGATTGAACACGGTTGGTTAGAGTGGTTATTGCAATGGACAAGACTTTTCGCACTTAATTAAAAAGAACAGAGATTTGAGTGATGAATTTTCCGTGTTCGTTGGTGTGCATCAGGGGTCAGTTTTAAGTCCCTTATTGTTAATTATGATACTTCAAGCTCTCTTTCATTTGACCTCAGCACAGGACTTCCATGGTAGGTATTATATGCTGAGGACTAAGTGTTGATCGCGGAGAATGAGAGGGTAGCAAAGAAAGAGTTAGGACGTGCAGAGATGGATTGGTGTACAGAGGTTAAGGGTTTAGAGTGTACGTGAATAAAACAGAAGTGGTGGTATTCAGGGCAGGTGGTGGAATAGTTATAGCAGGAGTATGGCCACGCACAGTTTGTCATCACGGTGTGGGAAATAACTCCATTTTGTGCAGTGTTTGTGAAATGCGGGTGCATAAGAGATATACTGGTAGTGCTACGAGAGGAAGACTGCAATATAATGCTGATTTTGAGTGTGTGGTATGTTTCGCCGAACATACTGAAGGTGGGAGGCGGGAAAGAATTAATCTTGCTGGAGTGTCTGTCGACTGTGTGGAGGTGTTCTGTTATTTGAGGGGCATGATATGTGCTGGAGGTGGGGTTGGACCTAGCTCAGTCGCGATAGTAAGGTGTGGTTGGAAGACTGAGTTATTGCCTCTTCCGACATCGTGAGAGCTCTTCCTCTTTACTAAAGGGTCCTTCTATACAACATGTGTTATGAATGTAATGTTGTGCGGTAGTGAGACTTAGACAGTAATGCCCCCGTCACACAGGCTGGCAACCTCTGTGCAACCCAAATGCAGCTGACCCAAAAATGGCCAGGTCGCAGCAAGGTTGCCGAAACTCATAAAAATCTGTTTGTGTGTGACTGTCTCGGCAACTCTTGGTCGCTCTTTCGTCGACCTATAATGCATTTTTTGGGCAATTTCATGGTGATCCCTGGGCGACCTATGCGTCCACTGAGCGACCTAGCTACGCGCTCTGTGCGATCCACGGTGACCAACGGCGACCTCTGCAACCAAGGTCGCCCAATGGTCGCTCAGCGGTCGCCACGGTGATCTTTCAGTGCGCGTTATTGGTCGCTCAAAGGCCGCTCAATGGTCGCTCAGAGGTCGCCCGCGTTGATACGTAAAATTCGAGGAAAACCGCCGCCGATGCTTGGCACTCATTGGGCGACCTCAGAGCAACCATCGGGTGACCTCGGCGCTGCTTGAGCGACCACCGAGCGCCCTTTGACCGACCTCTTCCCTTGGCGATCTAGCAACGACCGTTTTGAGCATGTTCAAAAATTGACAACGACCTAGGCGATCTCTGAACGACCATTGAGCACCCCTTGAGCGACCTAGGTGACCTCTGAGAGACCTTCGGGCGACCAGTGGCGACCTTGCAAATTTTTTGGTCGCTTAAGGGTCGCCTTCCTGTGGGACGGGGGCTTAAAGGAGGAGGTTATTCGCAGGCTCAGATGCACAGGGATGGATGTGTAGTGCGTCCTTGAATGACAGGCTTGGGGTGGGGGGTAGAGTTTGGATTGTGAATGAGTTAGGAAGAAGGATGGGACTTGAATGTATTAGTGAAGTGATGAGAAGGGGCGGATTGAGATGATTTGAACATGTGGAGAGGATGGAGGATGACATCTGGGTGCCGAGGGTGAGAGGAGTGAACGCTGAGGGTGCAGTTGCGAGAGACAGACGAAAAAAGACTTATCCCTGAGGTCACGCTGTATGACCTCAGGGATAAGGGATGGAATAGAGAGGCCCCTGGAGTTTGAGGCAGCCTGGAAAGGAGAGCCGTCATGTTGCCTAGGCCAACGCATGAAAGCATGTTGGAGTCATTATGAACGAAACGATTAACCGTCTAATGATCGGGACAGTTCTGGCATTGTGTTCCGGCTGATGCCTGATGATTTGATTCAGCTAAGAGTGAGTCAGAGAGCTTGAGAGTGTTAATGGCTATTGATAATAATGCTAGTTGTTTCCTTCATTTTAGCAGATTAAGTGATAAAGATTAATGTACTCGTACTACTGAATTAGTTAAAGCTTGATATGTATTAATGGGGCTTGTATTGTGAGTATTGTTGTAATTAGTTTCCTTTACTGTTGGAAGTTTTTTTCCTTTATTGATACCGGTATTATTATTATTATTATTATTATTATTATTATTATTATTATTATTACTGTTAGTATCAGTATTATCATATCATTCGCATATTATTGCTTACCTAATATCCCCGCTAAATTGCTTTGGTTTTTCATGCCAATAGTCTTATCAATACCAGTTTATGGTATATATTTTGTCGCTGAGTGAATACACACCATAATCGATCGAGTTACCACGTTGAAATATTTTACACTGCTGTCTTTGGAATTCCATGTGTTCTTACGTTTGCTATGTTTTTGGCTATTACAGAAAAAGGTGATGATGATGTATGTGTAATAAATTCGATGATGTGAGAAAAGGAAAACTGAATCTCTAAAGAAGAACATAAAAAAGTGAAAATACAGAAAACACACCAATAAACAAGGAAAATACAAGTGTTGAAAGAGAGGAAAATTGATGGAGATGGATCAGGGCAGATAAAGAAACGTAGATAATGATGATGGTGATGGTGATGATGAGATGATAATGGTGAAGCTAATGGTGGAGGGAGTGATGAAACTAACAGCGTCTGTCCCATAACCAAGCCCCACATTATTAACCCCATTATCACCACCCCAACCCATCCTCTCTCCCCCCTCATCATCATTTCCACCTCCCCTATCTCCACCACCACCACCACCACCACCACCACCACCGTGACTATACCATTTAAAGCTTAACATTTGGCAGATATTGAAAAAGTGAGTATATTGGAAAAAAAAAAAAAGTTACCCTCCCCCCCAAAAAGTGAGTGAGGCTAACAGACAGACCCGTCCACTCCGACACTGTGGTTGTTTTATTGATGTTATCGTATACTGAAATCCCCTTTATACGATGACGCCTTGTTTAATGTATTCTTTACACGATGATATCTTGTGTAATGTGTTCATACTTCCACCAGACAGTTTTTATTCCGCTTAGAAGAGCTCTCTAGTAGTGGAAGGGTTGCTGAAGGCTGTATCTAACCCTTCCAGTTCAGAATCTCTCTCCTAAGCTGAATACAACCGTCTGGTAGCAGCGTGAATAAATTAATCAAGACGTCGTCGTACTGAAGGGGTTTATGAGGTGTTTAAGTGTCTGTTTTATTATTATTATTTTTGAAAATGGGGAGATCCCAGACTTTTCTCGGATTTTTCTCTCAAAATGGATTTTTGAACGAGAGAATTTTGATATTTAGTGACTCGTTTTTCTTAGTGTCCCCCTCCCTCCCATTCCCCCCAAAAAAATCTTCAATTAATACTTTATATGTCTTTTTCCAAACGTTGTCCTACTCACATAGTCAAGATGTCTGTGTTGATGCCTTTTAATCTATGTTTATTCCTTTCATTTCTCCAGTGTTACATTTTACTTACAGATGTATGTATATAAATAATGCTTTAATTCTGTATTGGTTATTTGAGAGTCTTGTAATGTTTTAGGTGACATTCCCTAACTTTGTGGCTAAACTGACTTTTTTTTTTTTTTTTTAGTTTGACGTTCTTTCAGAATTTTGAAATAGTGAGGTGAAATTCCTGAAGTTTGTGGGTAAATTATACTTTCTTCTGTTATTCTGATTGACATTTAACGCCTTCACTACGACGACGTCTTTGATACATTCTCGCTTTAACTATACCCGTAGCGTTGGCCACGGTTTCTTGTGCCCTACTAATGCCCCCCGCACTTCCAGCTGTACTCGTTGCTGATTGGCTGAGATAATTATTCTTCTTACTGATAGAATAATGAGCATTACTACGAAATAGTATCGTATTATTTACTTATACTTTGAATTCATTTCTGTATGACAGAGGAAGCACTAAAATTTGCTAACTGAATCAAAATCAGTTTGAAAAGAACCAACCTGCCTCCTCTCGCGACTGTAGCTGTTTTGGCGCCAAGAAAATTCGGAGTTTGGCAATAACACATCGCAGCTGTGCCGCTATAACTATTAAACATATTAAGTCATCTATCTATCATGTCTGGTAAGTTACCACAGTATCATAGCCATATTGTAATTTTCCCTATTTATTTCCTTTATTAATTTCCTTATTATCAGAGGGATCGAATATAGAAGTAGGAAAACGAAATGTCACTGGCTTCGCGCACACAATACAGTAGCTTACATAAAATTGAATTAGAGGAGTGCAATGGATAGAGTGAGTAAGGAAGATTGGAGAAAGTGCATGATGCACACCAGGAAGGTGGAGGAAGAATTCAGAAGAAAAGACAGAGCAGCTGAACAGTTGGTAGAACAATTTGTCATCAGCTTAAGTGACACTGAGTCCGAAGAGGATGAAGCCTGAATGAACAATAGTAATAGGAGACAAGTCATGATAATGTTAGAAATTAAATATAGCTCACTTGATTTACAGCCAGGTTTGCTTTTCCTCAGTATTTAGAACGAGAATACGTGGGTGTTGTCTCCCTAACAAAAAGTTTAAAGGCATGTAGGCTAATAATTATTTATACCAGCAATTCTGTATGAGAAATTTCATTCTAAACACGTGAAGTCAGTGAAATCTTATAGAGGGAAAAGGGTTTGTGTGTGTGTGTGGATACCAAATATAAGGAAAAATGTCAAAACACTAAGATCCTTGTATAATGTGTACCTTTTTATTTTCATAGAGGGAACCTTCGTTACTTTACAAACCTTTCAGGCCGATGACGTTCCTTGGTACTTTTTTTCCCAATACCCTTTACTACAAAACATTTCCAAGTTATATGGAAAAGATGTCATTGCAGTTAAGGGGTTAAGTAAAAGTTTTGTTACTTTGATTTGCGGGAGCGCCTGACATGTTTACCCAGCACTGGCACGGCAGGGCTGCGTTGTACGCCCCAGAGCGGTCCAGGGGTAGTGGGGGTAGCAGAGAAACCACCAAATACTTGCAGCGCGAATTCGCTTTTACTCTAGTTATTCCTCTTTTAGAATACTTGGCAATTATGTATATTTGAGCATTATTGACAACAATATTAATGTTACATGAATAATGTCAGCAAAAGAGAACTGTAAATGCATATTGTCGAAATACTTTGGAAATATTTAACCACCATGTATATAAGCCGACATGAAGAATAACAAATTCTGCCTTCGCCACAGCTTCTTCCTCCTGTAATTTCCACCGATTTTGAAGTCGAAATGGACCCTGTAGTACAAGACTGCAGTGGAACAAAATGACTTTAGAGAATATGATGATTGTGCGGAGGTGAGGAAGTATTTCATGGAAGTATGATTTTCGCGGGAATGACTGAAAACAAACCCTTAATATGTACTCTTTAGATCCGCGGAGCCTTTACTTTCATTTAACGAAAAATTATTACTTAATGTAAATGAGGATATTGTAACAAATCTTTTCATTTGTGACGTGTAAGTACTCAGAATCGGTTCACTCTCAAATTACACAGAATAATACCCTGATATTAGTTCAGTTATCCTTTACACAGCTGTGATCTAAACCATATACAGCTGTCAGATGTCGCCAGAGAGACCCACCTCACCAAGTAGTTCCGACTGCGACGGAGGCCGCGACAACCTCCCTTTCACCCCCCACACTTTCGTTCTCGATAGCGCCGGAACTTTCCGTGGCGCTCCAGCTTCTGAAACGCAGCCAAGGACTGGAGTGAGAACTCCTACTCGGGCCAAGGGGTGAGTGGGCGGGGCCAAGGGGTCGGGGCATAAGAGAATCACGGTAACGCTACCAGTATAGTAGATTTTATTTGGCTTGGGGAAAACCTCGTACCGAAAGGGTTGTTGAAGGCTACAGTGCATTACTAATTCCTCGACATCGAAAAGTTACTAAGTTTAATTAAATCGTCTGAAAATAGGGAGAATTTAGTCTATCGAACATCATCCTACTCAATTGTATATTTAAATCTACTGACGGAGCAGATCCAGGTATTCTGCAAGGGGGGGGGGGTGAGTTGTCTTTGGAAGCCTCGATGACTTTTTTTTTTTCCCCAGTAGGTAAATATATAGAGGAACGAGACTGTAATGGAGGGAGAATTTAACCACAATTCATCAGTGACGTAGTTTTATAATTTTGTAATTTTCTCCCGGCGATTTTATTCATAACCCTAGTAATTCCATGATCTGTCGGGATTTTTTTTTTTCTTTTTTTGTATGTGGTAGGTGGGGGCGCTCACCGTCCAACTCACTTGATATAGCGCTGCTCTCGGGAGCCTGCCCTTTCCTCTCCTCCATCCTTCTTTCCTTCCACCCTCTTCTGTCTTTCATTCATTCTTTCCTCGTCCTTCTGCCTACGGTTGACTTTACACTCCCTCTTCTGTTTTTCTTTCCTTCTTTCTTCCTTCTGCCTGTGGGTGACTCTGCACTGAGTGACAAGCCAAATGGTTTCTGTACACCAGGAAACCATTTACTACGTTGGGTGGTAACCATATAACCAAATTTTGGCGGCTGGTGGTTTAGTAGGTAATTACGGCGCTCCAATCGGATTGAACCGGTGAAGGTTTTTATCCAAGGGATGGTTGGGGTTTATTGCTCACGTAATACCACTCAGGGATGAGTGAGGCTGGTCACTCTCATCTTAAATGTCAGGACCAATTTTGTCTAGCCCCAGGCTCCTACGCTTCCCATGGGGCAACGTAGGATTGGATGATGAATGGATGGATGGATGTTATCTAAGGACGATTATAAACAGTTTTAGAGATTTTTCGGATAGGATGGGTTAATTACAGCCTTGGCACGGGATGTTTTGGCTAAGTAATAACGGCTGTGGGTAGGGAGAAGCACCTGTGAGTGGCTGCGTCATGGCACTGGCCTTATAGTTGTATTCCGTCCACTTGTTGATCGGGGTTTTATTGCAGTCGTCAGGTTTCTATTGATTCCTCCCCCCCCCTCCTCTTCCTCCTCCCCCCATCCTCCTCCTCCTTCCCCCATTCTCCTCCTTCCCATCCTCCTCCTCCTCCCCATCCTCCTCCTCCTCCCCCCATCCACCCACCCTCTTCATACCCATCCTCCCACCATCCTCCTCCTCCCCATCCTCCCACCATCCTCCTCCTCCCCATCCTCCCACCATCCTCCTCCTCCCCATCCTCCCACCATCCTCCTCCTCCCCATCCTGCTCCTCCTCTTCGTGGATCCGCCTTTTCCCTCCTCAGTACACTTTAAAACCCTCTGAACAGTGGCATAACCACGATGGGCCTGGTGGGTCCGGGTCCCCCTGTCGGCCCCTCTCCCCATTGGCCCCGGCCTTCCATTCAGACCCTTCAACCCCATTGCTCCCGGCCTCCCAGTCGGATCCTTCTCCCCCGTTGGCCCTGGCCTCCCAGTCAGCCCCTTCCCCCCCCCCCTGCCCTCCATTGTCCCCACATTTGCAATTTCGTATTCCTTTTAATGTACATACTCTGCAGCATTCCCTCCCACCCCCACGTTGTGGAGATCTGGCCACGCAGCGCCCTTGAATCTGATGACTTTTTTTGTAGTTCATGTTGAATGCCTCCAGACGGTTGTATTTAATTCAAGATAGGCCTCGTATGAAGTAGTTTGATGAAAGCTATATCTGACTCTTTAAGGTTCGAAACTGTCTCCTAAGTTAAACAAAATCATCGTAAGACAGAAGAAATAAAGCAAACAGCACGGCATGGTAGTGATGTGGCTAATCCCTCAAGTAGAATGCTTTATTATTGGTGCTGCCCTCATACGGTTTTATTGGACTTAGGTAAGGCCTTGTGGTGAAGGGCTAGAAACACTGTTCAGTATCCCCTTTAAGACGAAGACTTATTTTAAGCTTGCTACCACCAGACGACGTTACTCAGATTGATGCAGGCCTCTCGTAGTGAAGAGACAATACTTGACTTAATGGCCACTGCGATCACCCCCTCACAACCCGAGGCCACTCCCAGGCAGAATAAACTCGTCTGGCGTCAGTGAGAATATATTGTGAAAGACCTCTTGATATTGAAGGGGTTAATGGGCGCCGTTTATGACTCATGCCCTACCTCGAAGCTTCCCCAAACTGAATAACATCATGGGATGGTAGCAAGAATGAAATATAGTAGACAGCATGGTACTGAAGGGGTTATATGCATGCATCAAGGTATCGGTTAAGGGCATGGTTAAAGAAGAATGTATTTAATGAGCTTATAGCGTACAGAGAATAATTCAGTACTGTATGCACTTTGCCTAATTCCCACTTATCCTGAGAAAACTATTAATAATCTTGCTT
>JAGKTI010041303.1:0-10269 GCA_018397915.1 Birgus latro
AGAATATATTCTCGGGGCCACGACCCCATTTATTCATTCACAACTTCGCTCCATTTATCCCTATCATGCACAGCCACTCTCTCTTGCTCTATAGACATCCATTTCGCATCTAACGCTCTCTTCACACTGTCCATCCATCCTATTCGTTGTCTTCCTCTCAGCCTTACACCTCTCACATCCGATCCAGTATGTTTTTCACCAGTAGCTCCTCATCTATTCTTTCCATATGCTCAAATCATCGCAACACTCTTTGCTCAACTCATTCAGCCATCTCCCACGTAACTCCAGCTCTCCTTTGCATTTCATCATATCTCACTCAATCCATACTTGTCACTCCACACATACTCCTCAGACACCTCATCTCCATTACATTCAACCTCTTCCTCTCTGCTACACCCATATTCCATGTTTCAGTCTCATATAATGCAGTCAGTACCACTACACCCTCATTCAGCCTTCTGTTTACATCCATTCTACGTGAACGACATCTAAACACTTTTTCATTCCTCCCAGCACCTTTCCTACTTCATTCTAAATTTCACCTCTCCATCTATTCTTCCATCCACAGCAACACGTGACTCTGTTACTTGAAACACTCAACCTCCTCAAGCAACTCGCCATTCAAAACTACATCATCCCCCAACCATCTACCAACCTCGTACACTTCATCACTTTACTCTTATTCTCATTTACTCTCAATTTCCTCCTTTCATACACCCTTCCAAACTTCTCTACCAACTGTCTCAATCTCTCCTCCGAATCAGTCACCAGTGCAGTACCATCTGCAAACAGCAGCTGATTCAGATTCCACTTTCTACCATCAGCATTCACTAGACTCAGTCCTCCACCTAACACTCCAGCATTCACCTTCCTTACAACACCATCCATATAAATAATAAACAACCAAGGCGACATCACACATCCCTGCTTCAGCCCCACTCTTATGGAAAACCAGTCATTCACAGTATTTCCCACTCTTACACACGCTCTACTATTTACATAAAAATTTTCACTCCTTTTAACAACCTACCTCCTAGTCCATACAATCTCCAAGCAGTCCATAAAGCCTCCCTGTCAACTATATCATACACATTCTCTAAATCCATGAACGCCCAAAACACATCCTTACCATTTGCCAGATACTTTTCACACACACCTGTCTCACAGCAAACATCTGATTCACGCATCCCCTCCCTCTCCTAAAGCCACACTGCTCACCATCAATCGCGCCTTCTGTACGCTTTCTAACTCTGTTAATCAACACTCTATCATACACCTTACATACAATACTCAATAAATTTAACTCCTAAAACTAGTACATTCATACTTATCACCCTTACCTATATACAGCAAACCACACACATACACTTGCCCAGTCACAAAACACACATTCAGTAATGTTGCTAACCATTCAGCAATAGTTGCTCCACCGCCTCTGAAACATTCCACAACACACCCATCCATATATGTGGCTTTCCCTGCTTTCATCTCCTTTACTGCCTCCTGCACTTCCTCAATCTTGATCAAAGAGTCATTTATCTTTCCCAGCACATTTATTCTTTGCACCCTTCCATCTGCCACAATCTCAGCCTCCCTTTCCTCCTCTACATTTAACAATCTTTCAAAATACTCTGCCCATCTCTTCCTTACTGCATCTATCTCAGTTAACATCCTTCCGCCCTTTGCTTTTACCCGCTCTTCCTTCCCAGACTCTCCCTTTCGCACCCTCTTCACCTCCTTCCAGAACATTTTTTTGAAAATTCTCAGTCAACTACCTACCCCGCCTCTAATCTGCTGCCAGTTTAGCATCATGCACAGACCTTCTCCCCCTATTCCTCTTTTCTTATACCTCTCATAAGAGACCATCATTCCACTGCAGCCACACTTCATATGCACGTCTCTTCTCAGCTACTATGAACTGGAAGCCTAAAAGGTTGTTCCCTCCAAGAGAAAATAAAAACAATATAGCAGAGAGCCAAATTCATGATCTGTTCATATCAAGATGCCTGGACCTACTACTGGAGATTACAGGCTGTAGGAAATACACACAGAAGACATTTCCCTAGCTGACCTGTTGCATACATGAAGGACAGTGAGCATTGGTCAACTTTTGCAATAGACAGCTGGACACAAAAGGGATGAAAGTAAGTTGCTAAACAGGTGCAATGCGTTCACAAAAGTGGTGGAGGGTAGGAAGCAGACACTTCAGAGGAGTAGTGAGTATTGAAGTAACCATAAAAAAGAGGTAATTGTTCTACAGTGATGTGAAGAGACAGAGGTTGGAGGGAGCTGGTAAGAGGAGAGTTAATGAAAGAAAAAAATCTTTTCCTCCACCATGCTGAGAAGTGCTGTATGTGGGGAGCTTCCCCTCACATAATGTACACAGTTTGGTGTCGGTGTGGCAACTGTACACAGAATTCTTCAGGAAGAGGTTTCGTCGCAACAGTCCAGAGCTCTTCAAATCAGGTCGTTGGCACCTGACTTACCTACTGCCTGACTGACTGCCTGCCTGCCTGACTGACTGATTGATTGACTGACTGATTGACTGACTGACTGACTGACCTACTGACTGACTGACTGACTGACTGATTGATTGACTGACTGACTGACTGACTGACTTACGTATTAACTGAGTGGCTAAAAGTGAGCTGATTTACTGACTGACAAAAAGATTAACTGAAACGTTACTCATTCGGTACGATGATTCTCTCTCTCTCTCTCTCTCACTCTCTCTCGTCTTCATTTCACCTTACCACCATCACCAGTCTGCTCTTCCCCCTGCCCGCACCACCCTCACCCACAAACCCAATAATAATAATAATAATAATAATAATAATTATAACAACAACAACAACAACAACAATAATAATAATGATAATAATAATAATAATGATTAGGGCGATGATTATGACGATGATAATGATGATGATGACGATGGGATGAAAATGATGACAATGATGGCGGCGATAAGTATGATGATGATAATGATGTTGTGGTGCTTAATATGATGATGATGATGATGATGATGGGATGAAAATGATGACAATGATTGCGGTGATAAGTATGATGATGATGATGATGATGGGATGAAAATGATGACAATGATTGCAGTGATAAGTATGATGATGATGATGATGATGATGATGATGATGATGATGATGTCTTTGGTGGTAATTAATATAATGATGATGATGATGATGTCTGTGGTGGTAATTAATATAATGATGATAATGATGATGATGATGATGATGATGATGATGATGATGATAATGATGATGATGATGTGGTGGTGCTATATGATAATAATGATGATGATGATGATGATGATGATGGGATGAAAATGATGACTGATGGCGGTGATGAGTATGATGATGATGATGATGATGATAACTGTAGTGGTGATTAAATATGATGATGATTATGATGATGGTAAAGATGATGATGATAATAATGATGAATTTTTTTGTTGACAGATAGAGCGACGGAAACTCAAGAAAGCAACAAGCAGCCCTCCCCCCACCCCTTAAGAAAGCCAGGAAGAAAGCCACGAAAAAAGCCAGGGAGAAAGCCAGGGAGAAAGCCACGAAAAAAGCCAGGGAGAAAGCCAGGAAGAAAGCCAGGGAGAAAGCCAGGGAGAAAACCAGGAAGAAAGCCAGTGAAGGTAAATAATGTTTGTTTCAGTCATATTGTCACTACTCTGACTGATAGGTTAGATAGACAGATAGATAGATGGATGGATAGATAGACTGATTAGATAGACAGACAGATAGATAGATAGATGGATGGATAGATAGACTGATTAACTGAATGGTTGATAGGTAGATGGAGAGATAGATTGATTGACTAACTGAGTAAGACTTAAATACAGCCAGATAGATAGATAGATATTTATAGACAGGTAGGTGGGTAGATCCAAACTGACTGACTGACTGATTGATAGATAGACTGACAGATATAGAGGGGTAGATACAGGCAGAGAGATATTTAAATGGACGGTCTCTCCCGACCGTCAACAATATAACCTGCAGCCAACCAGGCAACGAAATAATTCAAATGTTCCAAAAGTTAACACACACACGGGGACCAGATCACTTTCAGTAGCAGGTCCTAAACTGTGGAATGAGCTGCCATCACATATTAAAGAGTCCCATAACCTATATATTAAAGAAAAACTAAAAAACTGCCTACTAAGCAAACCTTAGTTGTATGGCCTCACAACTAACAAGAACAACTCTGCCTCAATGTACTATTGTCCTAAACCATATACTGTATGTACAATATGCACCGTATCATTATATTGATTGTTAGCATGTGAGTGCAATGTTAGAAGAATAACCACTTTATGTGGAAATAAAGGTTTTTAATTTAATTTTAATTTTTACTGCCTTGTGACACCCTTCCTGCCTTGTGACACCCTTCCCTTGTGACGTCCTTCCTGCCTTGTGACGTCCTTACTACCTTATGGCACCCTTAATGCCTTGTGACACCTTTACTGCCTTGTGTCACCCTTACTGCCTTACGACCATATTACGTCCTACGTCTGTCCTTTGCTACGATAATTCATTACACACACACACACACACACACACACACACACACACACAGGGAAGTAATATAGTCCGCTGTTAATCAAAGTAAAATCCCAAAGAATCCCAAATTAATCTCAAAAATAATAATCCCCCCAAAATAAATAAATGAATAATAATAATAATAAAAATAGAAATAATAATAATAATAATAATAATAATAATAATAATAATAATCACAAAAAATCCAAAATAATCCACTGTTCATCAAAGAAAAATTCCAGAATGTGTTCCTAGCTACGAGGGGAGGGATTAATGACGAAAACGATCGGGAGAAAATTCTTTTGTATTCGTCCCAGGTTCAAAAGGAAATTAATTGTACTCATCGCTCCATAATTATTTTTCAAGATCATTTTCTTATAACTTCACTAATGACCTTTAAAAAAAAAATCTGGCTGATTCAACGCATGAGGTGAAAAAAAAAAAGTGGCTGAAGAAAATATATGGAAAATGGTATTTGTGTATCGGCTCATAAAACGTGAAAAATGACTATAGGGAAGGCGGTAATGAGGACAGGTTATGTTGGGCCACACCTCCCCTTATCTCCCCTCACCTGCCCCCTCTCTCTCTCTCTCTCTCTCTCTCTCTTTTACCCTGTAATGCTGAAAATGTTAGTATGTATTATAAGTATAATACAAGTAGTATAAGTGTGATACAAGTTATTATAAGTATAGTGTAAGTGTAATATGTATGTAATTTACGTTAGGTTATGTATGATGTAAGTGTAATTCTGGACCCTGTTTAGATGATGCAATGTATGGGAAGTGGACCTTGTAATTCATTTTTGGGCTTGTTCTTAGTTAAAGTGTAGTAGGGGAGTACTATTGTTAATATGTGGACCGTGTGGAGCAAGTTGGACACGCAAATTCATGTCTGGTTTCGATAAAGAGGCGAAGAAAGTTGATTCGAGATTAAAATTCGCGATGAGTCGTATTTACACTTGGAATTTAGAATTTTGTAGTTGAGTTTGTGTATATCATCGTGTTGTACTAAATAATAATGTCTAAGAGCTTAGGTAAAGTCTGATTATTGATTATGGTCATTGTTAGCCGCGAAATTAATTTATTTTCACTGTCGCCAGATCACGTAGGCCAGTACCAACACGAACAAAGGGAAAAATTATGTCAATGAGTGAGTTTAGGCATCGTTTTAAATTGTTAGACCTATGTTATTGCCACAAAATTTAAATCCTCATAAGTCATTCTGTCTAAGTAAAGGACTGTGTAAATTCTTTGTTGCAAAATTCTTGGACGATGGTATAACAAGTTGACTGTAGAGTAATTGGTTGAGGTCAGAACCGGTTGTAAGAACGTCGCGGGTTTTTGCGGGGCGTCCTGCCCGCGAGGCGTCACTTCTCGCTGTAATCTCATGGAGGACGGGTGTCCGCAGGTATGGTCCCGAGTATTCATGGTATTCTCCCACATACGTCACAATAATTATTCGTCATCCTAACTATATATAAAGTAAGTTGTCTGATAATATTCATCAATGCTATTATGTCACTTCTCGTTGTAATCTCATGGAGGACGGGTGTCTGCAGATTGTGTGTGTGGCGACATCAAGTCGGGATTGCTGTCTGGGTTCCTTTCAATTCACAGTGTCGATAATGTTGTCATATGGTCCACTTAGTAAGCCCTTTATTCATGAAGTGAAATATTTTGGTTAAAAGTGAGTGAGAAGCGGAGTGTCGTATTCCTCTATCATGCAGAGCACTGCAAGCGCTGAACCTACATATTAAATTATTCTTGGCATTCGGATTATATACATAGATATGTTAGGTTGTGCAAACCCATGGAAAATAGGGATGATTTCTTCAAAAGTAGGGTAAACTGTGTAACACGTTGTAAACCTGAGTACGAGTCCTTTTGAGACCGTGGTTTATGTGAGTTTCTCCTGTGGTTGTAATTTACTATATCACAAGTGTACCTTAGTGACGAGTTAAGAGATCGAGTTGAGTGAATTCTTTATGTACGTGTGTTTTGTATCGGGCGAGTAGTACTTCTGTGAGCAGATTAATCAACAACTTGTTGAGTGTAGAGCCCAAGGTACTTCTGAACTGGTTTACTCTTATATAATAATTTGAACTGTGTTATGTGAGTCAGGTGTTTTATAAACTGTGGAGAAGAGAGCTTCCATTCTCTCAGATAACCTGGTGGTATTGGAGAGTAAAGTATTGCTATGCCCCAGTAACTAATTCTTGTTCGTAGTTTTTTTCATTCTATGTAAATTAAGGTTAGTAATATATGTAAGTGTACTTTTCGTATGTGTTTGGTATAAATCCTCTGGGAAGTAATTCATGAGATCGAGTGGCCCGCAAGGCATGTTTCATCTATAAAATCCACGCTCTCGTATATTATTCTCACGCTACCCTGTTACTGCCGTAGGCCTCATTGTCCCCTCTTCCATCGTACGGGACTAATATCTTTAATACTTTTTTTTCCCCCCCGGCAACCGCTGGGTGGTGGCAGCATACCAAATTATTTCAATTATTGTTTGTTGATGTTTCTTCCTGGTGTTAATCAAATTAACGAGGCCTTCTTAATAACTCTAGGATATCTACTCTGGCAGTAAACAGAAAACATCGAATTAAATAGATTCATACAAGGTACCGCCCCCTACACTGGCGGCTTAAGCGGTGTGATATTTAGATAGATTGGGATATAGATAGATTATCTTCTTTATAACGTAGATAGAAAAATCCTGCGTTACAACCCATACAGCAGAAAAGAGAAGCGATAGGTGGGAGGCTGTGTGAGGGCTCAGTGGATTTGGAGCTGTGAGTGAAGGGAGAGTTGTGAGCCAGTGTTGCTGAGTAGGTGGGAATTGTGTGGCCTCATAAAGTGGTACACATAATAGCAGAGGACTTTTAGTTATAATAAGTTAAAAAAAAATAATAATGCCTATTGACTGTACAGGGACAACGATGGGGACAACTTGCGTGAGAATCGAACTCCGGGCCATCCAGTTACGAATTGTGCTGATTAATGCGTCAGCTGCTCCCTGCTAAACAGAAAAAAAAATATTAACCCTTTGTACACTGTATGTATTACTAATTTCACTTTAACAGGAATGAATCAATATCGACCTATACTACTGCTGGGTGCAGTATGTAGATGAACTAGGATGTACAGGTTGGAAATTCATGTAGTTCTTTTGTAGTTGGCCATTAAATGTTTTGTTTTCTTTGAAGCACAATTCGTAGAAAATGTCCAAGATGCGTTTATTAAGGGTATGACTTAAATATAATTGATGCATTGCCTAATCACACGTTAGAGATAATAGAGATATCTTCTTAACCGTTATTTAACAAACTCGCTGCCGAAACAACTCGACTATTCTGTTTTAGGTAAATTCCAGCAGATTTTGTCCAGATGAGAATGAGAATAGCCTACATTAATACTTTCATGGGTGGAATAATCTGACATTGAACTCCAGCTTACACCAGACGATTTATTCACCTAAGAATGGGTCACAGGTGCCTGAGAATGAAGGTCTATATAACATCACTCTTCCTGCATATCAACCCACTCATAGACGGGACAACTCTAGTCTTCTATTCCAGTTACTGTCACACGAATTGACTCAACGCGATGTCTTCACCCTGGCAATGTCACTCCTGCCGTATTTCCCTGTCTTGCCCTGCCCTACCTTGTCTTGCCTTACTCTGTCCTGCCCGAATATAGGACGTTTCGGCCACGGACGTTTTGGGCATGGGCCACCAACCTAGGACGTTCTGGCCAAGGGGGCCACCAAAAGTGGACGTTTGGGCCACGAAACATAATTTTGTTTTTTAATGTCATTTGACTTGTATTTCGTAGTTTTTTTTTTGGTGTTTTTTGATGTCTTTTTGCATATATTTTGTACTGCTTATGTAGCTGAGTGGGACACAGAGGAGCAAAGCTTTGCTTTGCAGTTGTCTGTATGACGGCAGGGTTGTTTGTGTTAAACTAGGAGGTGGACAGCCCAACGTGTAGCCATAACATCGATTTCACCTGTGCTGTTATTTACTTGGATCAACTTTTTATTGTATGTAAATATTGTCTGAAATGAAATAAAATGCTATTTTTTATGTGGATCAACTTTTATATATATATATATATATATATATATATATATATATATATTATGTGTTCGACTCTGGGCATAGGCTTTACAGCCTGCTATCAAGGCCCAGTCGTCCTCCTACATACCATACACCTCTACATGTCACCACTTCGGCGCTTAACACCCACCGTCCATATTGAATACATGCTAGGGCTGTCTCATACAGGACTGGTGTATTGGTATTAGCGGGGTTATTTTTACGACATGTCGGCGGGTCTTCTGGTAGATCAGTAAAGCCTGATTTAATGAAATTCAAATCCTTAAACTGTTCCCTGCACAAGCGAGGATTCGAACCTGATTCCCACGGGACTGCAAGCCAACTCTCTACCGATCGAGCTACTGCCTCCCCTTGTAAATAGTAAACGGTGAAATGTAAGAAAATGCTAATGTAAAGAAAATTCGTTTTTTTTTCTTTTTTCCTTTTTGTCCCGTAGCCCAAATGTTCTACCTTCTGTGGCCAAAACGTCCAAGGATGGTGGCCCATGGCCAAAACGTCCGTGGCCGAAACGCCCAGCCACCGTCCTGCCCTGCCCTGCCCTGTACTGTCTTTCCCTGCCCAACCCTGCCCTGCCCTTCCCTGTGACACCCTTCCTTGCTCTTACCTGTCCTGCCCTACTTGTTCTTGCCTACGCTGCCCTGCTGTCTCTTGTCCTGTCGTATTCTACCTTGACCTGCTCTCCCCTACCATGTCCTGTCCTGCATATTTCCGAACTGTATTAGCGTTCAGCACCACCGCCCTCAGCCAGGAAGCCCAAGTGGCATAGGGGTTATGCGTCCTGTCCTACCCTACCCTGTCCTCCTACTTTTGTCGTGCTGAAATTTTTAGCACTCATAGAAAATTTGAAATATCACACCGCATAAGCCACCAGTGTAAGGGAGAAAATTTTAGGTTCCCGTATAATGAAGATAATCTATGTAATGCAGGATTTTTCTATCTACGTTATAAAGAGGATAATCTATCTATATCCAAATCTGAATGAATTTAATTCTGTGTTTTCTGTTTACTGCCAGAGTAGATATCCTAGAGTTATTAAGAAGGCCTCGTTAATTTGATTAACACTAGGAAGAAACATCAACAGATAATAATTAAAATAATTTGGTATGCTGCGACCACCCAGCGGTTGCCGGGAAAAAAAAAGTATTAAAGATATTAATCCCGTACGATGGAAGAGGGGACAATGAGGGCTACGGCAGTAACAGGGTAGCGTGAAAATAATATACGAAAGCATGGATTTTATAGATGAAACATGACTTGCGGGCCACTCGGTCTCATGAATTCTTCTCAGAGGAATTAAACCAAACACATACGAAAAGTGTCCTTGTCTATATTGCTAACCTTAAAATTACATAGAATGAATAGAACTACGATCAAGAATTAGTTACTGGAGCATAGTAATACTTTAGTCTCCGATACCACCAGATTATCTGAGAGAATGGAAGCTCTCTTCTCCACAGTTTACAAATCACCTGACTCACATATCACAGTACAAATAATTATATGAGAGTATACCACTACAGAAGTACCTTGGGCTTTACACTCAACAAGATGTTGATTAATCTGCTCACAGAAGTACTATTC
>JAGKTI010041304.1:0-10269 GCA_018397915.1 Birgus latro
CTCTGGCACCGTGAAATGGTACAACGTGAGGATGGGGTACGGATTCATTCGGCGCCGGGACACTGGCGCCGATGTATTTGTGCACCGTCTGAAGCTCGAAGTAACCAATTCACGGGGCCGGAAACTCCCGTTGCGTGAGGGAGAGGCTGTTGTGTTCTATCTCCTACAAACACCGAAGGGTCCTGAAGCTATTAACGTTACCGTGCCTCGAGGTGCAGCTGTGCAGGGCTCTGCTCCTGCACGGCGGCGCCCCTCGGCCTGGGATCGTCAGCCCAGGGACCCTCGATGCTCTGGGGAGATTGACGCGATAGTCACTATGTGTGTCGCGACGGCTCGAGCATTTTGCGGTGGTGATAAGGTGGCGATGCTTGTTCTTCTCCCACAGATTTTTGAGAAGAACGGGCTTCCGTGCATTGCCATCCCGCAGTGCTTTGCCCGCGATACCCATACTGCCCCATGCCAGGAGCGTCGCACCCCCAAGCTGCAGCCTCCTAGACCCCGCCCAACACCGCGGATCAGGCTGCAGCTCGATGCTTCTCTCAATCGAGCTACTGCTGCCACCGCCACTACCGTTGCTGCACCGCCTGCCAAGACAGCCCAGCCAGCTTCTACTGTTGATTCCCTCTGCTCGCCGTCAGCAGCCGAGGAAAGGGCTCCTTCTCCCGTCCCCTCCACTGACAGGGAAGAAGTGGACCTCCCGCCCTCGACTCCTCCACCTGCTGTTGATGGCGAGCCGAGGAGAAAGAAGAAAAAGAGGAAGGGGAAGAAAGGCGGGCCTCCACCACCGGTTGAGATGGAGACAGACCATCCCACGTCTCCTCCACCATCTCCACCGCCTGCCTCCACCACCACCGCTCCTCCACCTCCACCGCCTGCCTCCACCACTGCTGACCGCCGTCAGGAAGTCTTGGCCCGACTCCCTCCACTGAGAGAGGAAACTCGCGTCCATCTCGAGTCTCTCTCAGTGGATCAGATCTTNCCGAGACAGCCCAGCCAGCTCCTACTGTTGATTCCCTCTGCTCGCCGTCAGCAGCCGAGGAAAGGGCTCCTTCTCCCGTCCCCTCCACTGACAGGGAAGAAGTGGACCTCCCGCCCTCGACTCCTCCACCTGCTGTTGATGGCGAGCCGAGGAGAAAGAAGAAAAAGAGGAAGGGGAAGAAAGGCGGGCCTCCACCACCAGTTGAGATGGAGACAGACCATCCCATGTCTCCTCCATCATCTCCACCACCTGCCTCCACCACCACCGCTCCTCCACCTCCACCGCCTGCCTCCACCACTGCTGACCGCCGTCAGGAAGTCTTGGCCCGACTCCCTCCACTGAGAGAGGAAACTCGCGTCCATCTCGAGTCTCTCTCAGTGGATCAGATCTTTGAACAGCAAGATTGATACCATCGGGCCAACTTCTCTGACATGATGGACTCCCTCTACCACCTCCACCGCTGTCAGCAGTTTAACGACCGCCGCCACGCCGAGTGTCTGCTTGTGACGAGCGAGAGCCACGCCGACGACATGGCCATTTTAGACTACGTCGTCCAGGCTATTTTAAAACATCACGGTCTACACTAGCTGAAGCTAGTTCACCTGCCTTCCATCTGCAGTTCACCCACTACGGGCTCTCCACCCTGAGCCCGTGCTACATCCGTGTGGCAAATCTTATCATCATCATCATACTGGACAGTGGGTGTCTGTCGTCCCCGAGCATATCTGGCTGTTGACGTGGTGGCGTGGTGGGAGGCTCGCCTCTCCTGGAGCCCCGACAGGGAGTGTGGGGCTTGGGGCTGGGGCTAAAAAGGGTGAGCAGGCAGGCCTGGCGCTGGCTCCTGGGAGCACTGGGCAGAGTTCTCGCATCAGGCAGGTCTCGCCCAGGAGTCCTGGGTAGGCCCTGGGGTGTCTGGGGACCAGGGTCCCTCGAACCTGGGGTTGCCTTCGGAGGGGGGCTGCGGCAACTTCCGGCAGGAGGAGTCACCATCAGGGTAATGCCGCGACAACCTCGGGGTGGGGGAGTCACCGTAAGGACACGTCTGCGGTGACCCTTCTGCGGGGATGTCCGTCGAGAGGGCCTCCCTGGAGGGGTGGGCTGGAGGGTGCCAGCGCTCTGGATGGGGCCTTGGCAATTTTCCTTCAGTACGGGGTCTCCCCTGGGCTCGCCTCCTGTGAATGAGGGGGTGTGTCCCGCCCGACCGCAGGAAAGAGGATGGGCCAGGCAAGGGACCTTCACTACAGAAGATGCCCTAGAGACAAAGGGTGAGGAGCGGATGATGGCCTGCTCTGCCTCCCCCGTGTGGACGGTGTCCTGCACGGTGGTTCCTCTGCCCTGGCAGGCTGCAGGGAAAACACGAGCCGGAGCTAGCTGTGCCCTGCCTCCTGAAGGGGAAAGGGGGCCTTCTGTAGGTGAGGAGTGGACCATGGCCTGCTCTGCCTCACGCCCAACACGGACGGTGGCCTGTGTCGTGGTCCTACATGCAGAGGGGCGGACAGTGGCTTGCTCTGCCTTGTTCCCGACATGGACAGTAGCCTGTGTCACAGTGCTGCTCTTTGGGGAGACTGCAGGAGAGGAGTGGACGGTGGCCTGCTCTGCCTCAACCCGACACGGATGATGGCCTGTGTCACGGCCCAGCAAGGGGGTGGCAACTGAGAAGTGGGCGGTGGCCTGCTCTGCCTCACACCTGATACAGACGGTGGCCTGCTCTGGCTCAGACCTGATATGTATGGTGGCTTGTATCACAGCGTTGCTCGGGGTCATAGAAACAACCCCGCCCCTAACCTGACAAGGATGACTTCTGGCAAGGTTTAGGTGGCTTCTCCTGCTCACCTGGAGCAGCGTCGTTTGGGAATGAAAGGGGCACTGGGGTCTTGGACAGGTGTGTCGGTCCTGCCCGGAACCGCTTGGTGTTGGTCGCGGACCCCTGTTTGTCCTTCCTAAGCTGGGGGTGTCGCTGTCGTCTGCTGCTGGGGAATGCCCTGCTGTGATCTTAACTGCACGCATTTCACCACCCTCTTCCGGGGAGAAGTCACGTCCCCGTGGCTGGAGATGGTAGGTGTCAGTGCTGCTGGTCTGGTGGACAGGCGTGAGGTGGTGAAGGAGCGCCATCCAGTGGAGCGTGGTCAGATTGGGTGGTTGGCCGGGGACATAGGCGACTCTAAGTGCTGAGGTGCGGTGGGAGCAGTGTAGGAGTCATAGTAAGTGAGGGGTGCCCTGGATTCGGTGGTGTCATCCATGGGGTGGGAGCCAGGACAAGCGTTGTATGCATATGGTGATGGAGTGGTGGCGCTGGGCAGAATGCTTGCCAGGGGCATTGGAGGTAGGCTTTTATGTCCGGTTGATAGGGAAGCGGACGTCTTTTCCCTGGGATTTCGGCGGAGTGGAGTTTTCCATTTGGCTTGATGTATGGATAGGGTGATAGGGGTGGTGTTTGGTGTTGGTGTGGGTGGACTGCTTGTGGAGGGTGAGGTAGTGGGTGTGGGTGTGGCGGTGTATCATGCAGGTGGGCGTGAGATGCGCCCAGAGTGGGTGGTGGTGGTGGTGAAAACCAGAGTCAGTGGGGAGGGGGAATAAGGTGCGGGAGTGGGAGGAGGCAGAGTCTCTGGTGGTGTGGTGCAGGTGGTGGAAGGCGAGAGTGAGGTGGTGTCTTTGTTAAAGAGTTGGTGTGATGTGGGTGGGGTTTGAGGTGTATGTGGGTGTGTGGAGGTTTCCTTTGTGCAAGGTGGTGTAGAGGTGTGTGGTGTGTATGGAGTGTTGGGCGTTGGAGTTGGCATGGGTGGGGCAGGTGAGCCGGAGGTTGGTGGTGTGGTGGCGCCGGGTGTTATGGGTGGTGGGGTGAACGTGGGTGACGGCAGCTGGGAGGCACTCGGTGGTGGGGATGGGGTGGCCGAAGGGGGTGGGGAGGTGGAGGGGGAGGAGAAATAGGGGAAGGATTCTGGTGCCACGTGGAATCTCGTTGCTGAAGGCAGGGTGGGGTGGGGAGTGGGAGCTTGAGGTGGTGAGGGGGAGGGCACTTTGTATTAACACACATGGGGTTTCTGTAGGTTCTGGAGATGTGGTTGTAGTCTACTGTCACCTGGTACGGGTTTGGGACGCTGGTGATGGTGTAGGGCCCCACGAAGTGTGGGGAGATTTTGCTGGAGGTGGGGGGTTGGGCGACCACCACCTTGTCTCCTGGCTTGTAGGGGTTGGTGGGTGTGAGGTCTGGTTGGAGGTCTTGATGGTGTTGGAGGTGTTAAAGCTGCTTTTTGAGGCAGTGTAGGGGATCGGAGATAGGGGGCTTGGAAGGAGGTTGGAAGTGGTGCCGCAGGGGTAGCAGGAGCAGTGTTTTGCCAAAAAACCCTTTCGTGGGGGGAGATGCCGTTGTCACGAGAGTAGATGTTCATCCCCCACTAGATGATTTTCATGTGGGCGGGCCAATCCTCGTCTTGCGTTTCCTGTATTCTCGCTCGTATTTGATTTAGGAGGGTCCTATGGCTCTTTTCGCACACTCCTTTCCTTGGGGCCAGTAGGGAGAGGAGTGGGAGATGTTGTATCCAACGATGGTGGATAGTTCTTCTCATACGTGCCTGGTGAAATCAGGGGCGTTATCTGAGTGGATGGCTTGCGGGATCCAGAAGTATGGGAAGACATGGCGAACGAGGGCATCTGCTATGGAGACTGCATTGCGCTTCTTGGCAGGGCAAGCGATGAGGAATTTGGAATATATGTTGACAAAGGTAATGATGTACTTGTAGCTGGATTTCGGTGGTAGGGGACTGACGACGTTGACGGATAGTAATTGCCAAGGCCTTGTGGGCGGTTATCTTTCCTGATGGGCTGGCGGTGCAAGTACTGTAATATCTTTCCCCAGGCTGCATGCTCGGCAGGCTTGGGTGACCTGTTCGGAGAAAGCGGTGGTGTTGGGAGCCGAATAAATGTCTGAGAACACCTGGGTGAGTTTCTTGATGCCCAAGTGGATCCCATTATCGGAGTGTAGGTGGGTGAGGGTGTCCAGGGCTGAGTCGGGATCTAGTACTATGTGGCCTGATTGTCCCCTTGGTGGTGCAACTTGGCAAAGAGTTGCAGTGGGATCCAGGCAGGGTGGTCTTTCGCCTGCCAGCTTTGGATCAGGTCAGGCTGGCTGCGGAGAGATTGAATCAGGAGGCGAGATAGGGCATCTTCATTAGTGTGTAATTTTCCTGGGCGATAGGCGATTTTATAGTTAAATTCCTCTAGGGTCTTCCGGCAGCAGATGAGCTGGGCATTTTGGATGGTTGATTGCTGGAGCTATTGGAGGGACTGGGGATCAGTTATAATGGTGACCCGTGTGCCCGAGAGGTAAGCCCTGAAGTGTTCCAATGCCCAGATGATTCCTAGGCACTTTCTCTTTGTGGCGGCGTAGTTTCATTCCACCTGGTTGAAGGTACGGCTGGCGCAAGCTTTGATGTGTTCTCGCCCCTCCTGTATTTGTGCGAGGACGGTGCCAATAGCTACTAGGATGACGTCTGTATATAGCCGGAATGACAGGTCATAAATGGGGAATGAATGAATGAATGAAGATGCGACGTGGCGGCGCAACAGCAGAGGTCATATGCCGCCGAACGCAAACAATAAAAGAAAATCAATATATATAATAATAAGAATAAAAAGCAAAGAGAAAATCGATGCTTAAAACAAACTGGCTATATATAAGAGACATAATAAAATACAAAGAAAAACGATGCTTAAAACAAACCATAAAAGCGACCAAGACTAAAAAACTAAAAATATAATGAAAAGATAAGGGTTAAAACTAGTATATTGTCATTAAAACACAAGCTAAAATATGGTAAAGCTCTATAGCTTGCGGAGAAGGCCAGAACGCAACACAAAGGAGAAAGTACTTCCTCCCATCACACAAGCCTCTTCCCCAAGCACTGAGGAGAGAAGGTACGAACCGTTGATGCCTCGGCATCTAGAAAGGTACCGCCGACGAAGGTCCCCAAGACTGGGGCACTCGACAAGGAGATGCCGCACAGTCAAAGGAACCAGACAGTCATCACAATAGGGAGGGGGCGCCCTCTCCATCAAAAAACCATGAGTCAGCCTAGTGTGGCCAATCCGAAGGCGAGTCAAAGCTGTTTCCCACTGTCGGGACAGTCCTACATATCTCCCATCACCCAGGTTCCTACGTATGCTGCGGAGTTTGTTCGCTCCTGATGCATCCCACCTCCTCTGCCAGCAGGAACGGACAGCCCCCACAGTGGCTGCACACAAATCCTCGGATGGGACACGGCAACTTGGAGAGGAAGGACGAGAGGCAGCGGCTCTAGCCAGAGAGTCAGCTCGCTCATTGCCCACAACCCCTACATGTGCAGGGACCCAACACAGTTGTACAGAGTATCCTCGCCTGAATAATAAGAAGAGCCATTCCAAGACAGCTAAAACTAGGGGATGTGACGGGAAGCCATGAGACAAGGCTTGTAAGGCACTGGCTGAGTCGCTAAAAATGGTAAAAGAAGCTGGAGGAAAGCTAAAAATTATTTCAACCGCAACTAATATGGCAGTAAGTTCAGCAGTAAAAACAGATGTAGAAGGAGGGAGACTCCCACCACGGCTAAAATCACGAAAAATTACACCAAAGCCTGTCCCTGCTCGGGATTTAGAGCCATCCGTATATACAGGGATTGAGTCACTGTGAATAGAAGCATGTTCCAAAAAATAAGACAGAGCTGCCTGTGAGGAAACAGATGCCTTCCTCTCGAGGAAGTAATCACATGGTTGCACTTCTGGCAGAAGCCAGGGAGCCACTCGGGGGATACGCATAGGGCAAACAGGGGAGGACTGGACACCTAACTCCCCCATGGCAACCCTCGCTCTGTACCCAAACGGGTGTGGATAGCGAGGATGGGTGTTATAAAAGGGGAAAAGAGCGACTTCAGAGGCAGCCTGACAACTCAATGATCTCGGAAGACGGTGAAGGCGGTGCCAACACTGCACCACCAGGGACTGTCGGCGGAGATCCAGTGGTGGTTCGTTTGCATCAACTAACAGACTTTCTATAGGGGAAGACCGGAAAGCCCCAGTTGACAGACGAATGCCAGCATGATGAACCGAATGTAGTGGTCTCAACCGGGCCTCGGTAGCAGAAGAATATACCACACACCCATAGTCCAATTTGCTCCTCACTAAGGCGCGGTAAAGTCGGAGCAGGCTGGTCCTGTCCGCACCCCAAGACAAGTGAGATAGGGTTCGTAGAAGGGACAAGGCTCGGAAGCATGATAGTCGTAATGAACGGATATGAGGTACCCACGTCAGTCTCCTGTCGAAAATGAGCCCAAGAAACTTTGTCTCATCCACACATCGCACCCTCTGGCTATATAACCGGAGGTCTGGGTCAGGGTGAACACCTCTCAAACGGCAGAAATGTAAGGCCACCGTCTTTGTTGGGGAGAAACGGAAGCCGTGCATGGTGGCCCACCGAGAGACCCTATCTATAGCGAGCTGCATGCGACGTTCAGCCACGGACATACGGGAAGCTGCATACCATAAAGCCAAATCATCAACATACAGTGAGGCAGACACTCCTTCTGGGATAGAGGACACAATACCGTCCAATGCTACGGCAAAAAGGGTCACACTGAGGACACTTCCTTGAGGCACCCCTTCCTCCTGATGGTATGAAGGAGACAGGGTGCCACCAACCCTAACCCTGAATGTACGGTCACGCAGAAAATTTAATATAAATAGGGGAAGCCTGCCTCGTAAACCATAAGAATGGAGTTGTTGGAGTATACCAAACCGCCATGTAGTGTCGTATGCTTTCTCAAGATCAAAGAAAACGCACACCAGATGTTGCCGTCTAGCAAAGGCATCACATGCTGCAGTCTCAAGGCGAACAAGTGCATCAGTTGTTGAGCGACATTTTCTAAACCCAAATTGACACTGAGAGAGACATTCATTCCTTTCTAGGAAATACATTAGGCATGTGTTGACCATTTTCTCAAATAGTTTGCACAAGCAGGATGTTAAGGCGATTGGTCGATACTCCAAGGGACTGTTGCCTGTCTTCCCTGGCTTATGAAACGGTAGAACAATAGCCTCACGCCAAGAGGTGGGAAGAGAAGATTCCCTCCAGATTTTATTAAAAAGGCTGAGGAGAAAGGACAAAGCATCCTTATCCAGGTGTCGGAGCATCGCGTTAGGAATATCATCCGGCCCTGGGGAGGTGTCATGACAGAGGGAAAGGGCAGATTGGAGTTCGCAAAAAGAGAATGGGAGGTTGTAGGACTCCACACTCCCTGATCGGAAGTCCAACACCCTTGCCTCTTCTATCTCCCGTCGTCTGGCAAAAATTGGTGAGGTAGCGTCTCTTTGACTGACTGCCGCAAAGGCAGATGCAAAAATATCGGCCACAGCTGCAGGATCACCAACAGGCTCACCATTAGACATCAGCACAGGGGACCTGCCTTGATTGAACTTTCCCGAAATCTTTCGCACCCTCTTCCACACCTGAGATATTGGTGTCTTTGAGTTAACAGATGACACATATGCCATCCATGAATCCCGCTTAGCTTGTTTCAGTACTCGACGAGCCTTAGCCCGCGCCCTTCTGAACTCGACAAGATTATGCTCCGTCCTGCATCTTCGATAACGGGAGAAAGCTAACTTCTTAGCGCGTACAACAACGCTACATTCCTCATTCCACCACGGGACAGGTCGGTAGCGATACGTGCCAGAAGTTTTGGGAACAGCATGAAGGGCAGCAGAATGCAGAAGGGAGGTAAAGAATGAAACAGCCTCATCAATATTTGGGAAGTCTTTGACTGAGACATTAATAGGAATCAAAGAAGAGAAAAGGGACCAGTCTGCCTTATCCACTCTCCACCTCGGTAAACGAGAACAGGGACTAGACACTGCTGCAGTGAGAAGGATGGGAAAGTGGTCACTTCCATGGAGATCCTCCACAACCTCCCAGGTAAAGTCCAAAAGACAGTCATTAGAGCAGACAGAGAGGTCAATAGCTGTAAATGAACCCGTTTGGGGATGAAAATGTGTAAACGCCCCAGTATTGAGCAGGGCAAGATCCTCATCCTCCAATAAGGACGCCAACAAACTCCCACGTTGGTTAGTAAGACAGTCACCCCACAAAGGGTGGCGACCATTGAAGTCCCCCAGGAGAAGAAAGGGCTTAGGTAAATGGCCAAGAAGGTTCTCAAGTTCTACCCTATCGACTGCTGTGTTGGGTGGTAAATAAATGGAACATACTGTATACCAGCGGTGGGCATACAATTGTACAGCTACACACTGGAGGTCAGACTGGAGGTGGACTGGCCGATGAGGAATGTCTGCTCTCACCAAAACAGCACTACCACCGACAGGACCCTGGGTTGGTGTTGAGTAGAAAGCAGTGTACCCAGGTGGTGCATGGGGGGTGGCAAACCCTACAAGAGTTTCCTGGAGACATATGCACATAGGGGAACAGGTCAGGAGGGTCCGCAGCTCCTCCCAATTACCCCGCAACCCTCGACAGTTCCATTGTATTATACTGGCTGAAAATGCCATAGTTCCCATAGTGAAGGAAGGATTAGGATGAGGGGCGTGACAGTTTTGCCCCCCCTGCGGGTTTGGGTTTATGCTTTGGAGAGCTCTTTGGAGGAGCCTGCCCAGCCCCAGGAACCGTCACCCTCTGTCGAACGGCCGAATGTAAATGGGAGGATGAGGAAGTGAGTTGTGCCACACTCTTTCTTAAAGTGGGCAGACCAGTTTGTTTGGAAGGCAGCTTGGTGGCTGCCTTTGGAGGTGGAGGAGAGTCATTGCCCCCACCAGAAGCTCCAGAAGTGGAAGTAGAGTCCACAGGACTCGAATCATTAGAGGAGGCCATTCCATGCTTCAGATCTAAGGTACCCATGGCCTGGCTAACAACATCTCCAGGTGGAGATGGGGCCAGAGGTGAACCATCAACTGCCGTTGTAACATTGCTAGCTCCCTCTTCCTGCTGGACAGAGGGAACAGTAGGGGTGTCGATGGAAGTGTCGACCACTGAGACCTTAGGTGGCCGGTCTACATGATCCGAAGACTCTGAAGAGCTACGATGGCGTTTGCCAGATACAGATGGAGCCTTGGGCACACTGGCTACGACGGGAGGAGGAGTCTGGTCAACGTGGACGTCTGGCACGACAACAGAAGTGAGCAAGTCATCAGCCACCGACGTGGGGGCTGGAACAGCTGGAGCAGCGGTAACGGTCGGATAAGTATCCTCACTTACAGCGGTAACCTTGGGGACAGCATTCTGCATATCTTGATTTGAAGGAGGGGGTACTGGA